>CM021109.1:174420615-174608816 GCA_007115665.2 Sequoiadendron giganteum | reverse complement strand
CAATTTTCTAGAGGAGAAGTGACAACAAACCAGAGAGACTGGTGGGGAGGAAGAGCAATTGATGGAGGAAGCGGTCGAAGCATCTGCAACTCTGCATGAGCCTCAGGTAATGTTTCCTCCCTCTTCTCTCTCCTCCATGTCTCTGGTCTCTCCTTCATCTACCTCTGCTTTGTCATCTACTCCAGTTTTCTCTGCCCCTCCTAGTTTCCCACCTCTATCCTTCGTTTTCCATACCTTTCCCAAAATGCAATTCGGTGTAAGTATTGGACTCATGGGCCAACAATTTTTATTGCCAAGGCCCAGCCTTGCGGTTGGTGCATCTCCAGTCTTCCCTTACACCTTGTTCTCATCTCCTCCGAGTAGCCAATTCATTCCGCCATTCTCCCCAACTATTATAACACGGTCCAGCAAGACTTCTAATGCGTCGAGTACACTGTCTTTCCCGCTAGCCATCCCTTAGGAGTATCTTTTTGCTGGTGGCCTGGGTATGTCTGCCCAAGAATATTTCTCATAGGTTGATGCGAATAAGAGCACCTGAGCCAACCAGATCAATAAAAGAAGATAGAAAGACGCAACCAAGTAGGCAGAGCCCCATTTGCAAACCGTATTCAATGAAAGAAAAAATTCCTTGATGTTTGCAAAAATCACTCCTAATGTGAGTAAATCGGTAGGCGAAATGCTATCGAGTGATTATTATGTGAATGTTGTTCGAGTTAGACTTGTAGCAAGCTCGCTCACGAGATAAAGTTGAGTTGATGGAGGAAACCCAAAAAATAGTGACTACTGTTTATCTCAAGCTTAACTGCCAGATAAAGAAGAAGGATTGTCAGATAGCAAAGCTCAAAGGCAAGGTCAACATCTAGCTAAAAAAAATTAAGGCCCAAGAGAATGAAATAAATCGACTTGAAAAGGAGAGGAGTGTCTTGAAAATTCAAATCAAGGAATTGTAGAATTTGAGCGCAGAGATCATTCTGACTCTTTAGCAGGAGGTCAAGGAGAGCTAAGCAAATGAGGAGAAACTCCATGCTGAATCTGGCCTGCTAACTGAAGGAATGAAGGAGCTCCGGCAAAACACCACTGCTGAAATTACTGAAATGAGTGCCAATCTGGAACTGGAAATTCAAAGGACTAAGTAGGCCGAATTGGCCCTGGCAGAGAAAGAAAAGGAAGTCTTCACTCTGAGAGAGTAGATGTCTACATTGGATAGAAGCTTATCAGAGCTAAAGGCAGTGTTGAGCCACACAGAGGTGGAATTGGCTACCCTAAGGACCCAACCCCTTGTGCCCCGGATGAGCTCGTTGGAAATTGCCAAAGAGTTGTATGCATCATACTAGGATAAGGTGAAGGATTTGTGCATTACTCTTCAGTCCACCTTAAAATTTATGGTGCAAGTGGCTAGCCTCTGTGGAGCAGTGAGTGAATCGATACAGTAGGTTCAGGAGTTAACTTCTGAGAAGGTTCCAGAGGCTAGAATTTTATTGGGCAAGTTATATATAGCTTCCGATGAAGCATTGAACAGCGTGGGCATCAATGACAGAACGATAACGGCTATGGGCATAAGTATCCTCATCTCCATGCACGAGGCCATTCAATAAGTAGTAGAATGCAGAGCTCATTTAAACCAGGTTACAAGTGACATGCGGGCAAAGTTCTCCCGTTTGACTCAGCACGGTCTTCCTTCACCCTTCATTATAGATCAAGCGGTAGTGGGTGTGGAGCATATTATTGCAATGATCAAAGAGAAGAAGTAGGACCTTTCTTCTTTCTAGAATTTTGATCAATCTCTGACCGCCGAAGATATTGAGGGAATCATGCATCAGCTAGTGCAACTCTTCTTCCAACTAGAATTAGAGACAAAAGTAGCAGGTGGATTGCCCTTCAAAGCAATCATTGATCTTAGGCTAGCTCACGAGCATCTACGAGCTCTCTCTATGCCGTCAAATGAAGTATGGACTAGTTTGCAGGCCACCCTCTCAAAGTTGTGAGTAGTTGGGATGTTAAACCAAAGTGTATGGGGTTTTCCATTCCACGAGCACAATGCCCCTATGAGTTGCCAAATTATTTAACAAAAAACTACCAAAGCCTTTGCAATTTTATATTTACCTTTGTGGCTGTGCCTTAATTTTCAAATGCTCACTACCTTCGGAGTGCTCCACATGGCTTCCTCATGAAGCTTTTCACTTTGCTTTCGCTTCACTTTGGGGCAGTCTCCATCTGCGTGCCCATGGCTCTCTCTGGCTATTTTCCTGAGTTGGGCCCACCTCATATTTTATTTTGTTCGGAGTGCTCCACATGGCTCCCTCTCAAGGCGTTCTACTGGGCATCTTTTCAACTTTCTGTTGGGCTCTGTCTGAGCAAAAAATGGCAATTGTTTCTATGCCAGTTATCTTGGAAATGTCGCTAGAATTTTTGTACTCACCTGTTGCTGCGTGTCCTCTCCTACTGCTGCATGGTTTTCCATTCTATGTTGTGGCCTCATTGGCATGCTACTGGTTGGTTGATGATTGTTGTGGTGGCTCAAGATGATCTGGGCTATTGGTCTCTATGCGTGGTTTGCTCTTCTCTTGATGTGTCTTCAGGTGGTGGACTGGTCAATAAAATACGACCATGTTTCTTTTATTTGTTGTTGATTAAGTTTGCAAAAAAATAAAAACTCCTGAGCACTAGGAAGAAAGCCTTTTGTAATAGTTTCATTTAATTCGAAGACTTCAGATTGTGCCAAATAAATTCTGCCTTTCTGTTTCCAAGCATTTTTTAGAACTATTGGACTGTGTTGTTATTTTCCTTTCGTATGAATGCCTGTTCTTCATTTTTTGTAACATTTCATAGCTCACTGAATACAAATCATTTTTCTTTGACTCCTCTGTGTTCAACAAAGTTCTGCTTGATTATATTATACAAATTAGAGGGTATTTTTATGTGATAAGTGCTTTTGAGAAAATTAACTTAATTAACAGCATTTTGGTGGTTCGGGCCTTTGTATTTTGCACTGTTCTCTGTTGAAATTCGTCAATGATCTTGGTGCATCATGTGTAGTGTAGTTTCTACATTCTAGCTATCTTTCTAACCTTTTCTCCCCACTAAACGAAGAGCGAACTTTGATAAAATCCTGGAGGTCACTTAGCTAGCGCACAATGTCCCCCATTAGCTAAGTTTCCCATAAGGTTGTTGTTACATGTAAAATTCTGCGTCAAAATTATATATTGCCTACAAGAAATAGGTTCTATCCATCTAGTACAATAATCAGTGGAAGTTAGGATGTACCTATGTCCGACAAAGGATGGTAGGTTAATTGGACCTATGAAATCCAACCCCCACTATGTGAATGGTCTTACCTCAATGAATGGTTGCAATAGAACAACATAGCATTTCTCTTTAGTAGAATAATTTTGGCAAAATTGCATGTTCTTACATGATTATGTGCATCTTTGAACAAAGTGGGCCAATAATACCCAACTCATAGGATCTAACTTGCGGTAGCTAGACTAGAACCATGACTTGTGTCATAGCTATGATGTGATTCTATCATAACTTGAGTCGCTTCCTCCTTTGTAAGAAAATGAAGATAAACACCCTCATGATTCTTCTTATACAATATTGATCCTTTCATCATATAAGTAGCACTCTTCAATCACAAAACTCTTCATTGTATTGTATTCAAATGAGTTGGACACTTTTGATTTAGGAAATAATTAAGAACATTATCATACCATTTGTTAGGTTAAACATCTTGAAGGTGGTATTGATTTTCTATAAGATCTGGACTAGTTTTAGCCATTGTCCTAGTCAATGCCTGACCTCTCACTAGCTTCATGGGTCATATTTCTATATCACATTCTTGTAGCATGGTCACCCATTTAGTTCTTCTCTCACCCAATTCATTATACATCAACAAAAGCTTGACTCATGGGTCAGGCATAATTGCAAATACCTTATTCCTTCAAATACAATGCCTAAATTTCTTTACACCATGAGCTAATGTGTAAGCCTATTTTTCCACATTATGATATCTCAATTCTACATCCTTCAATGCGACACTCATAAATGAAATAGGGTGATTGTCTCCTTCATCTGATTTCTATGTTAGCATTCTAGCACAAGAATTCTCTAGTGCAAATGAGTATACGTAGAATGGTTTTGAATAGTTTAGGCTTACCAAAATAGGAGCATCAACTATAACTCTCTTTATTTCTTCAAATGCATGTTTTGCTTCAAAATTCCATTCCACCTTTGCATCTTGTTTGAACATTGCATTTAGAGGCTTGAAAATCTCTACAAAACCAATAATAAACTTTCTAACAAAGTTAATCTTTCCAAATAATGATTTCATTTCTTTCACATTGGTTGCAGTTTAGATCTTTAGTATTGATTGGATGTGATCAAGGTCAATTGAGATAATATTCTCTAAAATAATGTGACCTAATAGCTTTCCTTTCATTACTCCAAAAATACACTTCTTTGGATTCAAGAAGATATTGAATTCCCTACACTTCTAAAATACCTTGCATAAATCCAAAATATGGTCTCCTCTTTTTTTTGGAAAGACATTCAAGTCATCCATGTAAATGATAATGCACTTACCAATTAAATCCTTGAAATAAATGTCCATGGCTTGTTGAAAGGTAGCTATAGCATTAATTAATCCAAGTGGCATCCTCCTGTATATAAATGTTCCCCACTTTGTGGTGAAGGTTGTCTTGTGCCTTTCCTCATATTGCACCATTACCTGATTATAACCAGAATATCCATCAAGGAAGGACATCATTTGAGATCGATTCACAATTTGTAATACTTCGTCTAATGATGGCAATAGATAATTATCCTTTTCAAAGGCTTGATTCAAATTCTTGAACTCTACGCATAGTCTAATTTCACCATTCTATTTTTGTATTGAAACCATATTTTCTACCTAATTTGAATGCCTAATAGGAAATATAATTCAAGCAAATAGTAGTTTTTATACCTCTCTCTAAATAATAGGTTCTAGCAATGCATTTATTGGTCTTTGCCTTTGTCTAAAAGGCTTCACATTTAGCTTAAGAGGAATAGTATGTCTAATCATTGACGTATCATATGTTTTAACATCTTCGTAACTGCATGCTATGATGTCCTAATAAACATGTAACACATCAATTATCCCTTTATTCTCCCTAGGAGTGCATACCTTACTAATGAAAATATTTTTTTCTTCTTCTAGAGCACCCATGTTGTAAGTTTCACATTGGCTATCTATTGAATATTTTCTAGCTTGTAGATCTTGAGCTCTTATCCTTTCAAGATCAAAGATCCTCTCCAATTTCACCATACCTCTACGAATTGTGCTTGTCTTTAGATTAATCACCCCCTCCATATCCAATTCTACTTCTTTCAGTTCTATCTCATCAATAATTTGAGAAGAAAAGACATCAAAAGTAGTAATGGAATCCAAAATATGTTTATCATCCTCAAATACCTATAAATTGGTCACATTGTCTAGTACTAATGGAATTGGAGTGAGCTCAACAATGAATCTTTTCAAACCTGACAAAGACAAATGCTCTAATGTATTTTCTGCTTGGGACAAAGCATCAACAGTCTAGTTCTTACTTCGGGGAATCAACTGAATGTTGAAGGCATCAAATCCTTCTATCAATTCCCATACTTTATGCCTATAGTTTTTCATTCTTCTATCATGACACTAGTATTTCCTTCTAACCTGCTTAACTACAAATTCTAAATCTCCAAAAATTTGCAAGGATTTAACCTTCTTTCTCAAGGCCATTAACAATCCATGTATCAAAGCTTCATATTTTGTGACATTATTTGTACAATAAAATTATAACCTATGTGCAACAAATAATATCTTACCGTTGGGACTGATCATCTCAAAGCATGTACTAGGTCCCTGCTTTGACTTAGAACCATCAAATCATAGTGTCTAAAACTTAGTGAGACATGTACCTTTTGAATTTACTAAACACATAGCATTTCTTAGCAAAGGATCTTATGGTAGAATTTGCTTTTTACCTTTTTGTTTAGTCTAGACTTCCTGAATATCAATCTTAACTATTGGTTCAAGATTAATATATCTCTTGATCTCCTCAACAAATTTTTCATAGAGAAAATTTTTAAGTTCTGAATGTGATGCATCATGAACTCTACATGAATTATGCAAGATTAACTCCTCAAAATCCATTTTCCTCCCAAGATTAATCCGATCTTTAACACATTTTTGAATAAATTCTTGGAAACTCTCAAGTAAATTGAGCTTGTTATCACCTTGTTCATCATCTTCATCAAATTCTACCACTACTTTAGTGCTACTAGAGCTTTGAGTTAGGTGCCTAGTTGTGTCATGCAACATCAAGACTTCCTCAAATTCTTCTACCTCTTCCATGGTTGGAGCTAGGACATTATTTCCAAGGTTAGTCTCAGAAATCAACACTTCATTTGATGTATTTTGATATTCAGTAATCAGGAACTTCAGCCTAGGCTCGCGTTCAATATTGATATGATTTGGAATCCCTTTCCATGGGAGCCACATATGTGAATGATAAGTACAAGGTTAATTTTTGAGTTCTCTGAAGAAATCTCTAGCTAAAATCATGCCATAAGCATCTAGAATATCAACCTCTTGAATATTGATTATTCGTTGCAACATCGGATCTGATGCAACCTACATAGGGATCATATTAAATTCACAACCTACACACACCTTTTTCTTATCTAATTGAGTAATATTTCCCTAAGAGGGAGCATGATTAATACCCAATTATTTGCAAACTAAGAAAGGGATAACATTCATAGAGGCCCCAGAATCCAACAAATAATTGTTCAGATTTTTACCAAATATATGAATAGAAATCAAGAAAGGAGGAGTTTTAGGTTTTCCTTGGAATAGACTCCCTAGAGTATCTTCCTGAGCCACCTAAGTTTTCTCTTTCTCTCTACTCTTGTAATTGGTTTGAACATGAACTTGATCCTTTATTCACTGACTAACTTGATCATTTGTTGATTGACTAACTTGGTCCTTTGTTGATTGTGAATTTTGTACTTTTGTGATCACTTCCTTGACCACTAATTCACTAAAAGCAACTCTCCTCACAATAGAATCTTGTGATATTTTAAAATATGTAGCATCATTCAAGGACCCAAAAACAACATTCCTAATTGCAAGAACCCTCAATAACTCAAAAGAGGAGAGATCGACCTTAACCTTCTTGAGTTCTTTAGCGACATACTCACCCATTTGTGTTATACTCATTTTAAGTTGGTCATTTTCTACTTGATCTACCTGCTTTCCTTTGTTAACATCAATTTTCCATCCTTTGGAAGAGTCAAATTTTCCTTATTTAGAAAAATATTACATTGGAACCTTTGGATAGGAAGTATTGTTGTTTGCATTAGGATTAGGAGGTGTGCTGAAATTATTCAGAGGAGTATAAGTAGTAAAAGGGTCTCCAACTTGTCTATTTCTCAGATGATAAGGTTAGGTGCACTGATGAAACATATGAGCTTCCTCTACTCCTGTTTCTTCTTCATATAGTGGACCATTATCAACAACATCCCCATTTTCAAATAGTTGGGATATAGATTCCCCATTGCACACATCTTCCAATTTGGCACCATTTTCAATTGATTCCTCTTCAGGCCAATTTTCTTAACTTCATGGAAAAGGAGCATGATTCAACACCAAAATAGACAAATCATATGGATTTGAAGGTAAAATCTCTTTTCCACTTGAATTATTACCAATAACCTGTTGCACCTCCCTTTGGAATTTTGCAATAGAAGTTTGGAATTTTGGACAATCTAACTCAAAAAGTTTATTTATCTTACAAAGCTTTCACCATCTAGACAAAGTAGCCTCAACCAAAAGGACTCCAGCTGATGACTTCTTTGGATTATTGGGTGGATCCAAAGGTGTTGGAACTCATATATTAATAGGCCTTGTATTCCATGCCCTTTTTTTTCTTGTAGGTTTCCTTCTTTCAAAACTCTATCCTGATCACTGTCCTCTTTCAAAACCTTGTCGATGACCTTGTGCAAAATCCCTATTATCTCTATTGTAGTTGGATTGAATACCCCTATACGAAGCTTGTAATTGGTTATTCTAATTCCTCAAATAAGTAACCTCTGTGGATAACTTCCTCACTTGTTCTACCAATTCATCTATCCTCTCCTTTTTAGAACTGTCATGTGTTGGAACAAAATTTGTAGAATTTTATAAATAAATAGGGTGCATGCTTGAATTTTGTGGGTGAGTTAGCAATTCAAAGTTTTGTAAACATGTTGGGATATTGACATGTTTTTGGGGATATTTTTTCTGACTAGAATTCTATAAATAGCTGGGGATTGGTTGAGCCTGAATTAATAGTGGACCTGGATGTGGGACTAGTGGTAACTAAGGAACTTGATTCATTAATGGTGTTTGATTTGCAAGAGCATAATATAACCCTTGAACCTGCCCAGGGCTAGCAACGGATCCTAATGATGGAAGGGTTTTGGGTATGTGTTGTCCCAAATTAGTTCTAGCTTTGATTGCTTCTACATATGCATTTATTAAGGTTTGTGGAGGTTGATGCATCCTTTTAACTACTACATAAGTTAGACTATCTAGTGCATCATAGTAAATAGCTCTATCAAATACATCATAAACAACATAGGGGTCATGCATCTTAATGTAAGCAAGATGAAATCTATTATTGAATGAACTTATAGGCTCATTGACTTCCCCTTTTACTGACATAAACTACCTATACAATTCATTAGGATTGATTGAGATTTTAAACTTTTGTAAGAAAGAACTTTCCATTTGACCCCAATTAGTAATTGAACTAGTAGGGAAATGATTTTACTAGTAAATTGTCTCCTCTCCTAGTGAATATGGGAAAATATTGCAGGCTACATCTTCATGTTCAATTCACCTATCTTGAAGAGCAGTTTGGAAAATCTTGATATGTTCCTCAGATATTCTATTAGGATCATTAGCATGGAATTTAGAGAAAAGAATATTTGGATTTTTAGGCATAGCATAATAATTATTAAAGAAAAAAATTGAAGGAATTTTTTGCCAAGAAAGCCATTAGTGGAGCTAGAGGTGGTAATGGTTGATTGACAACAATCTATGGTTTTTGAATGGAAATGGGGTGTTCTCACAATCTGAAGATGAAGAAATGGATGATAGAGAAGATGGGATTGAAGGTTGGATGGCTATAGATGACAAAGCTTCCCCTTTCTTAGTCTTTCTAGACCTGTTAGGGGTCTTTAACTCTTTCAATTCTCCTTTGTTTGCAATAGATCTTGTCTCTCTTTGGAACCTTTGGGGAGACAATGATGACCAAATATGCTCGACCTTTGATCAATTAAGCCCTCCTAGTGTTAATTTTGTTGATGGTGTTTTTAGAATTGCAACAACATAGATAGAATACAAATATCCTATCTCTCTTGAAAGGTAATTTTTTATCCAAATTCCTTAAGAAACAACCCCAAGGTCTCTAATGTTAGGTCTTGATAATGCATAAACAACTTAGTGAAAATGTGATTTCATGGTAATCACAAAGGGAATTTGTGGTAAAATAGAATACTAAAATTCTTGAATTGACAATAAGAGCTTAGCAGATAGAGAAATATCCTAGAACTTTCTCGGATCTATGGTCTAGAAATTATATTTCACAAAATTCAACAATTCAGTGATGCTTTTCAAATCCTATTCTAGCAATTATCTCAAAGAAATATCAAAATATAATGGTTTAGAAAGGTTTCTAATATAAATCCTAAGATCAATCATGAAAAAAATAGAGAATTCAAGGTCGACCAATCTTCAAAACCAATTCCTACTTAACCAAGATTAAAGTTATAGTATCATAGAACTAGTGCAATCTCCGAAGGTATGAAAGATTTTCAGATTGTGAAACATTCAAACATTCACCCAAAATGGCATGAAATGCATAAACATCCACAATTGAACTTAAGTACAATGAAGAGTAGGCCCAAGCTAACTTTACACAACAACTTAAAATCAAAAAATTGCTAAAAGTATGGACTGAAGATTGCTCAACACCTTAAAAACTTTATCATAAACATGAATGAACTACAACTAGCTCTAATTATAATCCAAAAATTACTTGCTCAAAAAAACCTGAAACAAGTTTGAACATAAGAACCATGCACATATGAAATAACACAAAAAAGATCACCAAAAGACAATGTCTTCTCTTGTATTCACTTTACAAAAGTTGCAACAATTCTAGTATCCAATCCAATCTTTACAAATAAGGAGAGAGATCCAATATATAGAGTTTCAAGGACATGTTAGCCTAGAGAGAACTAAATTAGGGCTTACAACTTAGGTCGACGTAAAAAAATTTGGCCTTGTACAATTTAAAATGCCCTTTTAATTTGTTACAGTGCAAACCTAAGAGGCCGGCTTCAAAAGATATATTAGTATTTAATAAAAGATATTATGACATAAATTTCTAGGGATAAATGACTTGTAACTCTAGATAGCTTTGATGGAGTAGTCACATAATTCAATGTAGTCATGTTGGGAAATCTTCCTTATCCTTATCATGCCTTCTAGAAATTTCTTGGATTTTAGAAAGTATCACATCAAGGTCAGCCTAGTCAAGAATTGGAATAAACCTCAATCTTCACTTAATTGACTTTACTTCTTCATATTTAATTAGTTTTTTATCACAATACACTTGCAAAACTTGATATCTATCCAGATTTCAAATATATATTGTTGGATCTTCTAACTGATCTAATGTTATTCGCCCATCTTCAACTGACTAATAGACCTCATGACACCATTTCTACAACTAGTCAATTTTTAAATTTTTCTTACCAAACTTCTTTCTTCCTGTTACAATCTCCATGAATGAAATGAAACTATAAAAAATCTCTTTCAACTTATTCTAGATTTTTGAAACTTTCTTCAAAGCCTTAACCATGAGATCCTTTCTAAACTCAAATGCCTCTATCCATTTTGCTGAATTTTTTATATCTTATGTTGTGAGGTTATTCTCATTCACTAACATTTATTCTATAATTTCCATTGCCTTCCTTCATTTATTTATGGTAGCATCATATATCATCTCACATTCTGATATTAGCTATTGTATCTCTCCCAAAAAATAAGATTCCTTTTGATATACATGTAAAAAAAATTCAATCATAGAATCTCCATTTTGACAAACACTATTGATCCATTGTTGAGTGACTTGTACATAGGTTTTCAATCTCTCTATGTCATTGATTGCATCCTTAGACAACAAAGCCTCTAAAATTGAAACACTTTAAGTAGCTTATGTTTGCAAAGGTTTAACTAGGTGGTAGATGTATTTTTGTAGTTCTTCTACTTGATGTTGCAACTTTTATTTTTCCTAGGTATCATTATCTAACCTTTTCAAAATTTCATCCATAGATTCTTTGAGGTCTTCCTTCTCCTCTATATTTGTGGATGGAACCAGATTGATTATTTTATCCTTATAATTAGCTGGAGTGGCTTCATCTTTATACTTATCATCTACAAGAGTACCAATATGAAAACCTTGATATTTGACTCATCTCTTGTCATCTTTGAGACTATTCTAGCTTTATTCCTTTCTTTGGTTCTACCCAATCTTCCCAATAACTTGTCCCAATCTAGTGCTTCTTCTTTAACTACCACTAGTTTTGCCTTCAAATGTTCTCTCAACTAGTTTGGAGCAGTTGAATCTTCTAAATATATATCCTTATAGGGAGCATTCTCCTATCCATGGTCCTCTAATCAATTAATCATAATGTTTTCATCCTATTTCTACTTTTCATTTTTGTCTTCATCATCAGCTTGAAGTGTTTCTTCTTTCTCAAGATATTGACAAGGCACCTCATCTGTCTTCTTTGGATCCTCTCCTCTTTATCTTGTTGATGTTGTATCCTAGATACCTTTTGTTCTAATTGTATTCCAAGGCCACTTAATTCTCCACTCTTTGGAGTCTCCAATTCCTCTTCTTCTTATTCTTTGAACACTTGCTCCTTAGAGACATTAACCTCATCATTTTCACTATTGAAATGCATAATACAACTGAGAGGGGGGGCGTGAATTAGATGAATCAAATGCTTTACTTTTAAACTTAGTCAATTCCACTTTATCTTCAATCTTTTATTAAGTGTGAACATGAAATGCAAATAATAGAAACACAACACCAAAGACACCATATTTACATGGAAAAACCCAATTAGGGAAAAACCACGATGAGGATTAACTCACAATATAGTAGTAATGCAATACCAGATACAAATGCTCACTGCCTTGAGAACGACTCATTGTCCAAAAGGAGGCTCAATTCCTACATAAAAACTAAAGAATATAAATGAAGATCCACCACTAGGGTTCCACACATTCGCAACCAGATTAGAAGATTGTAGATTCCTTCAGCTCATTGCTTTTAGGAATCTAACAGCTTAATATTTTTTTGCCTTAATTTTTTCTTCCACTCTCTACTTTTCGCACTTGTTCACACACTTCACTCACTTGTTCGATTTGTGGATGGATGAATTTTATTTCACTACAACCTGACTTGATTTTATACCATCTTCAACATTAGGAAAATTCTCCAAGCTTGGCCATACAATTTCATTTAAAAATTCAAACTAGGTCGGCTACTCAACATTCTTGCAGTGGATAAGAATGTGAGAGGACCAAATACATATTTAATTTAGGACCTAAAAAACATCTTGGATCATGCACACACTTTCTCAAATCGATGAAAAAGCATAATGTAATGTGTAAACACTAGGTCGGCCAAGCCTAATTAAAACACCAATGATCTTTGAAGTAAGTCCATCTCCAGCAAGATAAACACATGTGGATCACTCAACACACTTCACTAGTCATTTCACCATCTTTGAGAACATCTTAGATACATACACAATAGTTATAACCAACTTTATTTACACAAAACTCTTCACCAGTCCAACTAGACCAATCAGTAAAAAATAGGAGCTCTAGAGCAAGTCTTCCAGAGTGCCAAACCACAAGAAAAAATTTCAGAAAACATAAACCATCATAAATAGTCATCTCCTAGATCCACAAGATCTAAAACCAAATATTAGAAGACCGTGGAGCCAAAAAATTTATCCCAGTCCACAAACAAATTGTTTTGGAAAACTAGTTCACACACCAGTGAACATATCTTCTACTCTTCATCAAACCATAAGTTGAAACTCAATATATATTATTTATTAAATCTTATGAACACACCTAAAGATCTGCATAATTATCAGATCAACATAAAAGAAATGCAAACCATAATACCAGAGCACACTCAAAACACATTTTTAATTTTGCTTTCATTATTTCAAATTTTCTCAAAAGCACTTGGAAAATACAAAAATCTATGTTGACATCAATGAAAACACCACCAAAAACATCCATACTTGCAAAAATCTCCCCCTTTCTCATTGATGGCAACACATGATGTGAAAAACCATCAAAGATAGCATACATGATTTTCAGAAGTGACAACATGCCAAGCATAAAAATTTCACATGAATCTCTCTCCCCCTTTGACATCAATGGAAAAGGAAATTTTTTCCATATAAAGCTCTACTCACTCCTCCTAAGGAGTACACTCACATCAAATACTGCAACAATGCACTTCACTACTCCCCCTGAGGAGTAAACCACCATCAATAGTCCAGAATAAAGAGTTTGTGAATCCACTAGATTGATGCACCTCCATGTGCACTTAGTTAAAAGAAGGAGGGGCAGTAACCCCTAACTTCCTTTTGAGATACTCAAAATTATCCTTTGGAAGGGCCTTAGTGTTTATGTCAGAAACTTGTTCTTTGGTAGGTACATATTCAAGTCTAACTTCATTCCTCAATACCTTCTCCCTCAAGAAGTGATACTTGATAGATATATGATTTGTTATGGAATGTATCATTTGATTCTTTGAAATTTTTATAGCACTTGTATTGTCAAAAAATATAGAGATAGGTTCATCACTTACCATACCTATGTCCATCAAATTTTGCTTCATCCAAAGTACCCATGTACATCAAGGTGTTGCTGCAATATATTCAACTTCTATACTAGATAAAGAAATTGAATCATGTTTCTTGCTCAATCATGAAACTAATCTTCCTCCAAGAAAGAATGCACCACCACGTGTACTCTTCTGGTCATCTACATAACTAGCCTTGTCTACATTAGTGTAGGAATTTAGAGTGAAATTATTATCCTTTGGATACCATAATCCATAGGATAGAGTTCTGTCAAGATATATGAATATCCTCTTCACAACTGTAACATTTGCTTCCTTCGATTCTTCCTGAAATCTTGCAACTAAGCATACTACCTGCATAATGTCAAGTCTAGTAGTAATAAGATACAATAGTCCACCAATCATGGATCTATACATGCTCTGATCAACTTTAGAAGATTCATCATCCTTACTTAGCTTACATCCAGTTACCATAGGGTTACAAACCATTTTATAGTCATTCATTCCAAACCTCTTTAGCAATTCCTTAACATACTTGGATTGTGAAATGAATATCCCTTTGTTAGTTTGATTTATGTGAAGTCTAAGGAAAAAAATTAGTTCGCCAATCATAGACATTTCAAATTATTTTTGCATCTCTTCAGAAAATCTTTTACACATAACTTCGTTCCCACCAAAGATGATGTCATCAACATACACCACAACTATCAAAAACTTATCTTTCTGAACCTTGAAGTAAAGATTGTTGTCTACAGACCCATTTTTGAATCCTTGCTTTGTCAAGTATTTATCTAATCTTGCATACCAAGCTTTGGGAGCTTGCTTCAGTCCATATAGTGCCTTCTTTAGTTTACAAACCATGTCCAGTTTTTCTAATAGTTGAAAGCCTTCTAATTTCTCTATATACAATTCTTCTTCCAACACTCCATTTAGAAATATAGATTTGACATCCACCTGATATAATTTGAATTTTTTATGAGATGAGAATGCCAATAACATTTGAATAGCTTCCATTCTTGCTACAGGTACAAATTTTTCTTCAAAATATATTCCTTCAACCTATTAATATCCCTTACATACAAGTCTTGCTTTATTTCTTACCACTTCACCATCTTCATTTAGCTTGTTTCTGAATACCCCTTTAGAACCAATTACATTCTTGTTTGTAGGTCTAGGGACTGTTGAAACTGTGAAATCTTGATAACATCATTAACCATTCATGCTTATTAGTTTCCCAAAAGGTTCATAATAAAGACATAAAATTCCTCACATAGCATTTTTTAACCAAACTCTAGATTAAATTTTTTCATGGAGCCCCATAAATTTCACCTGACATTAAATCTTTACCATTTGAAAATATTGGCATAAGTTGATGCAAGTCTCACCGATGATAATATATATTTCCTCAATATATTGGCAAGACATCAGATGTGTCATATTGACAAAGCTATACACCAAGAGAATGTGGGTTTACATTTCTTATTGGCAAGACAAAAGGTATTGACGTAACGATGTAAGGTCATATCGAGCTAAGTTGCCTTTTACTGATTGGAATATAATAAAGTCTATCGGAGAGACTATGGTCATCAGAGTGAGATTTCAAAGTACTACCCGAAGCATTACTGGTCTTGCCAATAAAGCAAATGGAAGACTCATTCGGTAAGACAAATGATTTCGAGGAGAGTTCAGGGAACCTTACTGACCCCTCGGGTCACACTAACATAACTGGGCATACGAAGATAAGGGTTGTCAAGAAGACAATGTGCATGGTCTTGCTGAAGAAAAAGGGTATCAGTGAGATATGTCTCAGCGAAGAGATCCAAGAGACATCATGGTGAGTATCATCCTGTCGGTAGAACAATCACTTGGTCTCTGCGACATAAGTTGACAAAGTGAACATCTCGGTGAAACAAAGAGCTTTCAGGGTGAGGTAAAGAATCGTTGGCCAGATTTGTTAAGTCTGGGTGATACTTTGCTTCGGTGAAAGTCATCGAAATATAAAAAGAAAAAGGAAAAAACTATCGGGGAGACTTGTGATGTCGAGGAAACAAGACATCTTAGCGGATGGGTGAACATTGAACAGACGGATCAGCTAGAGATTTGAGATGTCTTGCTGATATGATCCCTGATGTGATAGCAAGAATTTCAAAATAAAATAAAATTGCAACATTCATGTCTCAGTAAAGACATTAATGGCACCATGAAGCATAAAACATTTTTCATATCAGGGTGTGCTCAATTGAAATCATTGTTTCAAAAAATTGACAGCGAAGGAGAGCAGGGGAACCAACAAAACAATTAGGGCGTTCGTTTGGCTTGGATTTGCAAGAAAAATATAGTAAGTTTCTCATCCTTTCAAAATTTGTGAATTTTAAAAATGGAAGGCACTAGTTCAAAAAAGATGAAAGGAAGAAAACATGGGGAGGGTAACCAACCAAAGGAAAAAAATGAAAAAATTGAAACACGACCAAAGGGTACTGAGAGAAAATTGAACCAAGATCTCATAGACCAGTTGCCTAGTTCTGGACGTAAAGCAAGACATTTCACACAACTCAAGACAGAAGTAGATAAATTGGATGATAAATGTAGGTTCATAGGAGATGTTTGGACCCCAATTAGAGGAAACTAGTTTTTCAATTTCCATTACCATAGGGGAAATCATTTCGAACCAGTATGTAACCCGTGGAGGCTCAATTTGCGAAAACTGGTGTGCCTTAATGTTTTCGTTGATGTCAAATTGGTAAAATTGTTGGCTGGTCATTATAACCCGAAGAATAAGGCTATATGTGATTTATCAGGGAATCCATTGATACATATATCTGAGAATGCAATAAGTGAGGTTTTCAAATTGGAAGGAATATGCAACGAGAAGATAATAAGTGAGGAGATCGATAGTGAGTTCAGAAGAATGGATACCATTTACAAAGGTTGGAGATTACCCCTGCATAGAATTAGGTGTCATGACAAACCTACTCCGATGGAAGACAGTGAGGGACCACCATTTCATGTGGATCTCTTCGAACCCTACCTAAAGTACACTTATTTTTCAGTGGGACAAGTATTGGGGATGGAGGTCCTAGAGCATATGACAATTGTACCCATGGTGATTGATGCAGATATTCAATATCATAATTCCAGATCTTTTGAGTATGCTTCACATGTGTTTAAGGAGCTTGATGCAAGGTTGATAGCAATAAAGAATGGAGCCTTTATCCTACACCTTAGGAATTATTCACTGTTGATTCACTTGGTGCTATATTTTGGACAAGAGTTAGGATTGTGGCCCCAGGAGTTGAGGATTTCACAATCTAATAAGGAAGGTAGGCCATTTCCTATTCAGTTATTGACTGCTATTTGGGATAGTAGGTTTGCTAATTCTAATTTCTTGCATTTTGAAGAATAATTTGTGAAGCCTTTATATAGATTTTTTAATCATCCTTGTGATTATTCCTTATTTGAGGAAGTAAAGAAGTTTCTTAGGCCTAAGGATTATAATGGAACAATCAACCACAACTGGGGGGATTGGTATTGTTTATAAAATACCACTATGATTAGGGTTTATGGTTTTGAGGATACACCATTTATTTTGCCTAGAACAGTCCCAGATAGAATTGCATACTTAGAGATTGTTAGGAAAATGGATTTCTCCAGTTTTATGAACTTAAGTTCATATGGAAAGCAGGCTTTTATGTCAAGTACACTGTGATTTGGTGATTTTACTGTGTTAGCAAAGGAGGGATACAATTTAATTCTAAATAATTTATTACATTACAACATTAGAAGAGCGCCATCAAGAAAAAACTTTGATCCAATGGGATATATCCATTCTGCCAGACAAAGGAGAAATTTTGGAGGGTACCAGCATGTGCCCTATCAATCTAATGACATAATCAGAAACTTGGAGGAAAAAGAAGCATAAATGGTGATTGAGAATCATGATCAAGAGTTGGTAGATGTTGAGTTGTTATCCTCCATTAAAGGAGTATTGGAATCTGACAAGCCACAAGGCCCATCCGAGAAGGTATTGAGAATAAGGACTCAGTATTATACCTATGCTTCCAGAGAAACAAATATTGAGGAAACTATGAATGTGGATACAAGACATGAAGATTATAGATCTTTTATAGCATATTATGAATTTGTGAAAACCTCGGAGTTTAAAACATTTCTATACAAAAAAAAAAGAAAAGAAATAAGAGGACTGGTTAACAATGTCACACCAAGAAATGAGGACCAGTTGTTAAAGAACTTAGGGGATGAGGTGGACAAAGAGATGAAAAACATGACCCCTAAAAATGGAAGAGATATGTTAGAAAAGGAAGGTGTTATGATTTTCCCAGGTTTGGATCTCAATTCCGCATTAGTTTTTGACAATTTCATGAACGACAACAATGCTACCCACAAGCTCAACATAGAGAAGGTGATAGAAGTGTATACAGGATCAAGAGATAATCCTGATGATGAAAAATTGATGATTTGGGCTTTGTATCCCCCTCACAAGAAGTCAATTGTCATTGACACTAAGAAGGCATTCAGACATGTCATGACTTTGAAGGCTAGAGAGGTTGATCCTGTTGCAATTGCAGAAATTGGGATCAATATAGCAAAGTTGAATAAATCCCAGAGATCCAAGCATTGATCAGAGAGAGAAATGTACAAAATCAATAATGAGAGAATGCTGAGAGAGAATGAACATTTAAAAGACTTGGTAGGTGTTGTAATAGGGCCAACAAAAATGCTCACCCAAGGTGAAAGTTCACGTGAAAGGGACCATTGGGAAGGGTCAAGTGCATACTCACAAGGGAAAGTGGACACACTCACTGCAATAATAAAAAAGAGGCAGGTTGTTTTAAACACCTGGTTAAATAAACTTTGGGGAAAACATTCACAATATGCGGATGCTATAAAAGAACATAGAAGAGTGGATGATAGAATCCAAGAGAGAATTGAGGAGATGAAAAGGGGTACTCCTTATGCTGCAGGAATTAAAAAATGCTAATTGTATCATGGATAAGCACATGGAATTCTTTGAGGAATTAGAAGGGGATGTGCAAGGATTGATAGAAGCTGCTAATGACAGATTGACTAAGTTCTGTGATGATGAAGGAAAACTAAAAGAAGTGACTACATGGAAAGGCAAATGTGAATCAATACTGCAAGAGATATTGAAGACAACCACTGCAAAAGACATAACATTGGATGAAGCATGTGAGAAAAATGAATGAATGATGATGATGGAGATCGTGATCTATGATGTGCTAGTAGATTCAAACACACATTAGTGCCAAGATTATATAGAGCACATGTCTGCATTTCATTTGTGGTTTAACAGAAATTAGTTAATGATAAACCTATTAGCATTTTATGCTTAAAACTTTTTGAAAGGACACGTCCTTTTCCAAACTAAATGTATAAATATCTGTTGTTGGGATAGTAGGAAAGGATAGAAGATAGAATTAGAATACGATAGATTGTTGTAAGCACTATATTTTCAAAATGATGGCATTCAAGGAGACTATGTTACATGTATGAATTTTGAAGAAGATAATGAAAGACTATTGATTTAGTGGTTTCATTCTGGTATCAATTGTTTGTTGGATTCGTGCGATTATTTGATTATCTCCAATATGATGTTTCTTGATTTTTTAAATTGAAGCATCAAGTATATATTCAATTTATCATTGCACATTTGTTGTTTCTGTGTGATTTGATTTATTGGATTCTTTAATGAAGAATTAAATTCCTTTGAATTAATTATAGTAATCTTGGAATGTTATTTGGATCAGTAAGAAGAATCAGATAATTAGATTTGATATTTTGCCTCAAGTAGGGTTTATTAATTACATCCTTGCATTTTTATACCAGTTATAAACTCATAATTGTATGTCAAACAATTAGAGAACTAGCTAGATAGAAACCACTCATCAAAGGCTTCCATTTGACTCCATTTTACCCAATAAGGCACTAGTCTCCCTTATTTTCATTACATTAGTTTTATTCATTTCATTTGACATCTCTTAATTGAACATTAATTCACACCTTGATATTGCATATACAATTTATACCAAATTAGGATCATATCTTTCTACTATCAAATTCCCATTTTTGGATAGTTAGGTCAAGTAGGAAACATAATTCAAAATCTTTGTTGCTCATATAAGTGCACCCAACCTAGGTTTAGTAGAGCCTTAAGAGTAGAGGGTTCAACCATATTGGTTGGCCTTGTTAGTTCACCAATAATGTTGTGAGAGTGTGGCAACCTCTTGTGGTTTATTCAAACCAGTGTTTTGAAGACCCAACAAATTGGTGACTCCGCTGTGGAAACTTGAGAGAAGTCTGGTGGTAGACAGCCTTTCCGTATAGAGTCACTAAAAGGAAAACCATTATTGAAATTTGAAAATTGACTCCGCTAGGTGAAATAATCACAAAATATTTTTCTCACTTTTAGAAAAAGTGGGTGGCGACTCTGAATGAGCAAAATCATTGAGACTGATATGATAAAATACAAACTAGAAAGGAATCGACCTAGAGTTTAGACCATCATATTTTCTCACAACACGCAAGGAAGGATATCTTTGTACAAGGAGGGAGATGGTCCTAATGACAAGGGTAAACAAACTTATAAAAGTGATCAAAGAAAGAAGGTATTCAATGACCTAGATCCTGCCACAAAAAGTAGAATATCAAAACCACATATGGAAACACATAATTCATACGAGGCATTAACAATTGAAATATCCCATATAAAGAGCTTCATACCCTTGAAGAGAAGATAAATCCTTTCCATTGAATAAGCCATGATAAAGATGAAGAGTTCGTGGCTAAATTTGAAGCTGAGAAAAGGAGAGAATTTGAATGTGATCAGAGAGCTGCACTTTTTGAGGAAGGGCTCGAATATGAGGCAGCATCTGAAGAAAACCATGAAATCATGACCCAAGATGAGACATATGCACAATGGGAATGTATGAGGCAAGAGATAGAAAGGTCAAGGATAGAATATGAACAAAGGCTTCTGGCCATGAAGGAATTTGAAAAATTGAAGTTACAGAGGGCTCAGGTCAAAACACCAGTGGTTGATTCACCCAAATATACACCCCCTCATAAAAAAAACAATATGAAGCTATCAAATTCCCCTCAAGCCCACTGAAATCAATATAGAAACACAAATGCTCCATCACAACACCAAAATATTCAACCACCTCCTCATCAATAGTATGTACCCCCACAAGGTCCACAATATATGGCGAATACTAACCCACTATACCAGCATCAACACTTCCAAAATCCCCCTCCACAATACACAACTATGATTAGACAATTTGATCTTGTTGGATTTCAGATATACCCTTACCCTTTGGACAACAATTGGAGGAACCTAGTCCCTAAGTTCATAGGAAGTAATGCAGTTATAGCTGAGGAACATCTAAGAAATTTTAAAGAAGTCATTTAGGACTTGGATATGCAGTATGAGGATGTACAAATGAGACTATTTATGATGTCCCTAATTGAGTATGCCAGGGACTGGTTTAACAGTCTACCAACTACATCCATTTATTCCATTCATGTATTTCATGAACAGTTTCTTCAGTAGTATGGGAATTAGTGTGCATCAGGTTTTGCCTTGCATGAGTTAGCAACTATCCAAAAGCATCAGAATGAGTTAGCCGTTGATTTTAACCAAAGGTTTGCTAAATTACATAATAAAATACCTTAGGCATCCAAGTTGGTTGATCCTACTACGTTGAGTATCTATTTGAAAGCCTTTGATCCCAAGACATGATATGAATTGAGAAATAGAGGTCCTAGGAATCTAGCTAAGGCCCAAAAGATAGCCTTAACTATTGAAAACAATAGGAAAGCTCTAGGGATGTTTTCTTAAAGGGAAAACCCTAGGGTTCCCCAATATGTTCCCCCAAACAAACAAGAGAACACATATAGGAATGAAAGACCAAGGCTACATGACATGCCTTATAATACAAACTGGGAGGATGGGAAGCTGGTAAATGATAGACCAAGAAATAAGGAAACACCGGATCCACTAAAAAGGAAGGGAGCATATATGGTAGATAAGAGTCCCTGGTGCTCAGTCTGTTACGCACCATCTTCCCAAGAGCATTGTGTAACAACTCAGTCAATACCGGAAAAAGACACATTAGAAAATGATGGTGGTGAAGATGAGAATGTCTACCTAACTTCCCACACTCTTAACTCTTTGAAGCAGGAATATGCCTCTTCAGAGGAGGAAGGATATGAGTATAATGTTGATCACCAAAAATACAATATTCACATGGCAGAGCAACATGTTTTTTCTGATCATGAAGAGAGTGATAATGAGAAAAATCCCCCTGTTGCATCAAGTCAGACTAATAGATGAAATATAAGGAGACCGAGTGAAGAAGAGATTAAAATATTGAAAATTGCAGCAGTGGAGGAAGCAAAAATAAAATATCATTTGAGAAACATAACAGTGAATAGAGATGAGGGTGTCCCAAGGAGGATATTTGTAAAAAATAAAAAAGTATCAAATGAGATATCAAAAGGGACGGATGATAAAAAACTTGACAAAAGGGAACAAAAGGGATCTCCTAAGGAGGAAAGTAAAGGAATTCCCATTGAGAAGCAAAAGCTAGATCAAGGATCCAAAAGGGAAAAGGAAGAGGACAAAGGAGAATTGATAGAACCTAAAAAGGTAATCAGAACTGAAGGTACTTCTTTTGATTTCATACAATCCCTATCTCAATTGAAGATGTCTGTCCCATTAATCAAAATGATGAGATCAAGGAGTATAGGTAAGGTGCTATACAATTAATGTCCAATGGGAATCAAAATATGAACCTTGAAAATAAAGAAGTTTCTGAAATGAATAATAAAAAGGAGGTAAAAATTCCAGAAGCCTACCTAATGAACACACCACAAATTGACCCATTCTTCACCACTTTAATCATAAGCAGAAAACTAGTAAGAAATTGCATGATAGACTTAGGTGCCTCCATGAATATCATTCCAGTAGGGGTAATGAAGCAGCTTGGTATGTGGATAGATGTGGAAGGAGGTAAATGCTATGCCATGGATAGTAGGCCTATCCCGGTTGTGGGAATAATGAAGAATGTGGAAGTAAGATTAGCAACTTACCCACAAGCTGCGTACACTATTGACATAACCATAATTGACACACCTCCCCAGTTTGGAATGCTTCTATTGAGATAGTGGACTGCAGCAGTAGGAGGCAATGTACAATTTGACTTATCATATGCCACCATACCAGTGAATGGAGAAGAGGTAAAATTGTATAGAGAACCTAGAATGAATCAAATTGTTGAAAGTGCTCCTCAAGAGCCACTTAATTGCTTTTGTGATGTTGATTTGGGAAGTTCTAGAGTAGAACTATCTCAACCTGAGTTGGTAAGCAAAGATCCAATTGATAAAAATATTTCTGAAAATCAACAAGGGATATGGAAAATGTACTTTGATGGAGCATGCAGCCAAGAAAGTAATGGAGCGGGGATAGTTTTTATATCACCTGATGGTTCAACTTTCAAATATTCATTTTTGTTAGCATTTGAATGTACAAACAATGTAGAAAAATATGAAGCTTTGTTGACCGGATTGAATTTAGATGTTAAACACAAGATTAAACTCTTAACAATTTTCAGAGACTCGAAGCTAGTTATATCTCAGATCAGATAAAAATATGTAGCAAAAAATAAAAGACTGAAACACAACAGGAGTGCAATATGGGATACAATTGAACTATTTCATGCTTTTTCCATTGTTTGGGTGGACAAATCAAAAAATATAATGGCATACTTCTTGGCAAATGTAGCACTAAAACAAGATGATATCACGCTAGCAGGACTATCCCAAGTTGAGTTCAAAGCAAGACCTGTTGTGCCGAACAATGTATATAGTTGCCAAGTTTTTAATGATGACACTAACCTTTTAAAATTCCTTCACTGTATAGACTAGTATGAGGCTTAGGAAATTGATTTCAACGCCTTTGTGGAAGAAATAGATGGAGAACAAAAAGTATTCAGAAAGAAAATCCTACAACTTAAGACTAATAAACTTCCCAAGCGGTTAGTGGCATTGGAAAGAGTATATGATGGAGGTGATCGATCCCTTATGAAACAGACATCAGTCAAAAGGGAAGATATTGAAGAAATAAACTTAGGGACTGAATTATCACCGAGGAAGGTATATATTGGGAAGAAGATAAGCCGTAATGTCTGAAGAATGCTGATTTCATTGTTAAGAAAATATAAACATGTGTTTGCATGGTCTTATGAGGACCTCCAGGCATATAGGGAGGATTTATTTCAACATGAAATCTCGTTGAAAGTAGATGCATAACCATTTAGATAGAAAGAAACGCCCATTAACCCCATGCTGGAATCAAAAATGCAGGAGGAATTGGCCAAACTTAGAGATAGAGGTATCATTAAACTTGTCAAGCATTCAACATGGGTGTCAAACCTTGATCCTGTTAGAAAGAAAAATGGAGATATCAGACTGTGTGTAGATTTCAGAAATCTGAATGTAGCATCTCTCAAAGATAACTACCCTCTGCCTAACATGGAAGCTATACTGCATAAGGTAACTGGGTGTGAGTTGTTGTCTATGATGGATTTTTTTTCTGGCTATAACCAAGTTAAGGTCAGGGAATGTGAGCAGTACAAAACAATTTTCACAACCCCATGGGGAACATATGTATATGTGAGAATTCCTTTTGGTCTCACCAATGTGGGAACAACCTTTCAAAGGGATATGGACTTAGCATTTTTTGACCTGATCAATTCCATAATGGTGGTGTATCAAGATGACTTGATGGATTACTCAAAAAAGGCTGAAGATCATATAGAACATCTTGAAAAAATATTCATTAAAGATTTAGAATATGGCATTAGTTTGAACCCTAAGAAATGTCATTTTTCTATTACAGAGGAAAACTCTTAGGACACATTATATCAAAAGAGGGAGTTAGGATAGATCTTGAGAGAGTTGAGGCTATAGATAAGGTTCCTATCCCTAAAACTATAAAAGCCATCCAATCATTCTTTGGGCAGATTAATTTTGTTAGGAGGTTTGTGTCCAACTTTGCTGAAATTGTCAAACCCATATCAAAAATGCTAAAGAAAGGAAAAAAAATTGAATGGACCCCAGAAGCATTCGAAGCCTTTGTATCCATTAAAAGAGCCATTAAGGAATCCCTTGTCTTGAAATCTCCTGATTTACAAAAACCTTTTCAAATATTTTCATTTGCTTCCTTGCATACAATAGCTGCTATCATGTTACAGAAAAATGAGGATGGTCATGAGCAACCTATGTCTTTCTTTAGTAAATCTTTGTAGGGATCGAAGTTGAAGTATGCCATAATGGAAAAACAAGCCTTTGCACTGGTAAAGGCTACAAAAGCCTTTAGACCATATCTTGTTGGAGCCAAAGTGATTGCATATGTTCCTCACATAGCAGTCAAGGACATTTTAACACAATCAGAAGTAACAAGGAAGAGGTGCAAGTGGATTAACAAAATTGAAGAATTTGATATGGAAATACAAATTACTAAATTGATAAGAGGCCAAGGATTGGCCAAGTTAATGGCAGAAGCAAAAATTGAGGCAAATCAAATTTGCAATATACAAGAAGAAGGAAATGCAATTGCAAGTATTGAGCATATACCCTGGTACATAGACATCATGCATTACCTCAGAAACACAAAGTTCCCAAAAGGATTCAAAGATAACCAGAAAAAAACTTTGAAACTACAGGCCTCTAAATATGTATTTATAGAAGGTGATTTATTCTGGAAAAAAAGAGATGGAATGTTGTTGTTATGTTTAGATGAGTCACAAGCTTATCATGTTCTGAAAGAAATGCATGAAGGGGTCTATGGAGGGCATTATTCCGCAAAGACAACTACACATAAAATCCTCAGGGTAGGTTATTACTGGCCAAAAATTTTTAATGATTCATTTTCATATGTAAGGAAATGTGAAGCATGTCAAAAGTTCTTAGGCAAAATGAAATATTAGGGAGCTCTACCACTCAGACCAATGCAGGTTGAAGCCTCTTTTCATCAGTGGGGAAATACAAGAGAAATCCAGTGGAGGACATAGGTGGATACTAGTGGCCATTGATTACTTCACTAAATGAGCAGAGGCAATCCCAACCAAGCAAGCAACAAGTAAAGTTGTGAATAACTTTTTAATGGATAACATTATTACTAGATTCGGTACACCATTGAGAGTGATTACGGATAATGGGATGTGTTTCAGGTCTGATGAGTTCAGAGAGTTTTGTAGATCATATGGCATTAATGTTTCTTATTCTGCCCCATATCATCCACAAGCCAATGGATAGGCAGAATCTAGCAACAAGTGTCTTTTGAAAATCATAAAGAGGATGCTCGATAAAAACAAAAAATATTGGGATTCAAAGTTAAGATTAGCTGTATGGATAGATAGGATTACATTAAAAAAGGCAATTCGGAAGTCTCCATATGAATTAGTGTATGGAACACAAGCTAGGATGCCTTTACAAAATTTATTGCCAGTTTACAAATTTATCCTTCAAGAAGATATAGATGTTCCAGAACCAATGGAGGAGAGAATGGAGCAACTTGTAGAACTTGATGAAATAAGAAGAATAGCTCAAAACTAGAACATGAAATGGCAAGCACAAATGAAGTGTTTGTTTGATAAAAAAGAAAAGGATGGAAAATTTAAAAAGGATGGTCTGGTATTGATGTGGAATGCTAGGTGCCAGGACAAAGGAAAACATGGAATCTTTGAGGCCTTATGGTTAGGACCTTTTGTTATTATTGGCAAGCAAGGAGAGGATTCATATTATTTGCAAAATATGAGTGGTGAAAAATAGGAGTTGCTTGTACATGGGAAATTTCTAAAGAACTTTTTCTCTTGAAAATTATAGAGGATCAAGCGTTGCCAGTGCGTGGAAAACACTTGAAGAAAAATTCTCACAAAATTTCCATGCACAGTAGTATAGGAAGTAAAGGATACAGGAGATTGATAGTACATGGACAATCCTTGAAATCCTTATTTGATCTTTTTTCCATGTACAGTAGTTTGGGATCATTTTCATCTCCACTTTCTTTCATTCATAATGTTTGGTCTACTCACCCAGAGATCTGGATCCTTGCATTGATCTCACAATCATTCATCCCCAAACGGAGACACTATTGGAACTATGAAATCTTGATAACATCATTAACCATTCATGCTTATTAGTTTCCCAAAAGGTTCATAATACAGACATAAAATTTCTCACATAGAATTTTTTAACCAAAGTCTAGATTAAATTTTGTCATGGAGCCCCATAGATTTCACCTGACATTAAATCTTTAACATTTGAAAATATCGGCATAAGTTGATGTAAGTCTCATCGATGATAATATACATTTTCTCAATATATTGACAAGACATTAGATGTGTCATACTGAAAAAGTTATACACCAAGAGAATGCGGGTTTACATTTCTTATCAGCAAGACAAAAGGTATCGACATAACAATGTAAGGTCATATCGAGCTAAGTTGCCTTTTACTGATTGGAATATAATAAATTCTATTGGAGAGACTATGGTCATCAGAGTGAGATTTCAAAGTACTTCCTGAAGCGTTACTAGTCTTGCTGACAAAGCAAAGGGAAGACTCATTCGATAAGACAAATGATGTCAGGGAGAGTTCGGGGAGCCTTACCAACCCCTCAGGTCACACCGATAAAATAGGGCATACAGAGATAAGGGTTGTCGAGTAATGTGTGTGGTCTCACCAAAGAAAAAGGGCATCAGTGAGATTTGTCTTAGTGGAGAGATCTAAGAGACATCATGGCTAATATCATCTTGTCAGAAAAAAAATCACTTGGTCTTGGTGACTTATGTTGACAAAGTGAACATCTCGATGAAACAAAGAGCTTTCGGGTTGAGGTAAAGAATCGTTGGCTGGATTCGTTAAGTTTGGGTGATAGTTTGCTTCAGTGAAAGTCATGGTGATATGAAAAAGATAAAGCAAAAAACTATCAGGGACACTTGTGATGTCGGGGAAACTACAAGATGTCTTAGTGGATGGATGAATGTTGAACAGATGGATCAGCTAGAGATTTGAAATGTCTTGCCGATATGATCCCTGATGTGACAGCGAGAATTTCGAAAAAAAAAAAACTTGTAGCATTCATATCTCAGTAAAGACATTAATGGTGCCACGAAGCATAAAATATTTTTCATATCAGGGTGTGCTCACTTGAAATCATTGTTTCAAGGAATTGATAGTGAAGGAGAGTAGGGGAACCAACAAAACAATTAGGGCGTTCATCTGACTTGGATTTGTAGGCAAAATACAGTAAGTTTATCATCCTTTCAAAATTTGTGAATTTTGAAAATGGAAGGCAGTAGTTCAGAAAAGATGAAAGGAAGAAAACATGGGGAGGGTAACCAACCAAAGGAAAAAAACCAAAAAACGGAAATGCAGCGAGAGGGCACTAAGAGAAAATTGAACCAAGATCTCATAGACCAATTGCCTGGTTTTGGACCTAAAGCAAGACGTTTCGCACAACTCAAGGCGGAAGTAGATAAATTGCATGACAAATGTAGGTTCATAGGAGATGTTTGGACCCCAATTAGAGGATACCAGTTGTTCAATCTCCATTACTAGAGGAGAAATCATTTTGAACCAGTATGTAACCCGTGGAGGCTCAATTTGGGAAAATTGGTGTGCCCTAATGTTTTAATTGATGTCGAATTGGTAAAATTGTTGGCTGGTCATTATAACCCGAAGAATAAGGCTATATGTGATTTATCATGGAATCCATTGATACATATATCTTAGAATGCAATAAGTGAGGTTTTCAAATTGGAAGGAATATGTAATGAGAAGATAATAAGTGAGGAGCTCGATAGTGAGTTCAGAAGAATGGATACCATTTACAAAGGCTGGATATTACCCCTTCATAGAATTAGGTGTCATGGCAAACCTACTCTGATGGAAGATAGTGAGGGACCACCATTTCATGTGGATATATACTAACCCTACCTAAAGTACACTTATTTTTTAGTGGGACAGGTATTGGGGATGGAGGTCCCAGAGCGTATGATAGTTGTACCCATGGTAATTGTTACAGATATTCAGTATCATAATTCCAGATCTTTTGATTATGCTTCACATGTGTTTAAGGAGCTAGATGCAGGGTTGATAGCAATAACGAATGGAGCCTCTATCCTACACCTCAGGAATTATTCATTGTTGATGCACTTGGTGCTATATTTTGGATAGGAGTTAGGATTGTGGCCCAAGGAGCTGAGGATTTCACAATCTGATAAGGAAGGAAAGCCATTGCCTATTCAGTTATGGAGGTTTGCTAATTCTAATTTCTTGCATTTTGAAGAATACTTTGTGAAGCCTTTATATAGATTTTTTAATAATCCTTGTGATTATTCCTTATCTGAGGAAGTAAAGAGGTTTCTTAGGCCTAAGGATTATAATGGACCAATCAACCACTACTGGGGGGTTTGGTATTGTTTAGAAAATGTCACTATGATTAGGGTTTATGGTTTTGAGGATACACCATTCATTTTGTCTAGAACAGTCCCAAATAGAATTGCATACTTAGAGGCTGTTAGGAAAATGGATTTCTCGAGTGTCATGAATTTAAGTTCATATGGGAAGTAGGCTTTTATGCCAAGTACATTGTGTTTTGGTGATTTTACTATGTTAGCAAAGGAGGGCTGCAATTTAATTCTAGATAAGTTATTGCATTACAACATGAGAAGAGCGCCATCAAGAAAAAACTTTGATCCAAAGGGATATATCCATTCTGCTAGACAAAGGATAAATTTTGGAGGGTACCAGCATGTGCCCTATCAATCTGATGACATAATCAGAAACTTGGAGGCAGAAGAAGCAGAAATGGTGATTGAGAATCATGATCAAGAGTTGGTAGATGTTGAGTTGTTATCCTCCATTAAAGGAGTATTGGAAGCTGACAAGCCACAAGGCCCATCTGGGAAGGTATCGAGAATAAGGACTCCGGATTATACCTATGCTACCAGAGAAACAAATGTTGAGGAAACTATGGATGTGGCTACAAGACATGAAGATTATAGATCTTTTATAGCAAATGATGAATTTTTGAAAACTTAGAGTTTAAAACATTTTTATACAAACAAAAAGGAAAATAAATAAGAGGATTGTTTGACAATGTCACACCAGAAAATGAGGACTAATTGTTAAAGAAATTAAGGGATGAGGTGGACAAAGAGATGACAAACATGACCCCTGAAAAGGGAAGAGAGATGTTAGAAAAGGCAGGTGTTATAATTTTCCTAGGGTTCGATCTCAATTCTGCATTAGTTTTTGACAGTTTCCTGAAGGACAATAATGCTACCCACAAGCTCAACATAGAGAAGGTGACAAAAGTGTATACAAGATCAAGATACAATCCTAATGATGAAACATTGATGATTTGGGCTTTGTATCCCCCTCACAAGAAGTCAATTTTCATTGATACTGAGAAGGCATTCAAACATGTCATGACTCTAAAGGCTAGAGAGGTTGATCTTGTTGCAACTATAGAAATTGGGATCAATGTAGCAAAGTTGAATAAAGCCCAGATCCAAGCATTGATCGAAGAGAGAGAAATGTACAAAACCAATAATGAGAGAATGTTGAGAGAGAATGAACATTTAAAAGACTTGGTAGGTGATGTAACAAGGCCAACAAAAATGCTCACCCAAGGTGAAATTTCACAGGAAAGGGACCATTGGGAAGGGTCAAGTGCATACTCACAAGGGAAAGTGGACACACTCACTACAATAATCAAAAAGAGGCAGATTGTTTTAAACACTTGGTTAAATAAACTTTGGGGAAAACATTCACAATACGTGGATGCTATAAAAGAACATAGAAGAGTGGATGATGAAATCCAAGAGAGAATTGAGGAGATGAAAAGGGGTACTCATAATGCTGGAGGAATTGAAAATGCTAATCGTTTCATGGATAAGCACATGGAATTCTTTGAGGAATTACAAGGGGATGTGCAGGGATTGATAGAAGCTGCTAATGACAGATTGACTAAGTTCTGCGATGATGAAGGAAAACTTAAAGAAGTGACTACATGGAAAGGCAAATGTGAATCAATACTCCAAGAGATATTGAAGACAACCACTACAAAAGACATAATGTTGGATGAAACATGTGAGAAAAATGAACGAATGATGATGATGGAGATCATGATCGGTGATGTGTTAGGAGATGAAAGCACACATAAGCGCCAGGATTATATAGAGCACATGTATGCAGTTTGTTTGTGGCTTAACAAAAATTAGTTAATGATAAACCTATTAGCATTTTATGCTTAAAACTTTTTGAAAGGACACGTCCTTTTGCAAACTAAATGTATAAATATCCATTGTTGGGATAGTAGGAATGGTTAGAAGATTAGAATTAGAATAGGATGGACTGTTGTAAGCACTATATTTTCAGAATGATGACATTCAAGGAGACTATGTTGCATGTATGAATTTTGAAGAAGATAATGAAAGACCTGTTGATTTAGTGGCTTCATTCTGGTATCAATTGTTTGTTGGATTCCTACGATTATTTGATTGTCTCCAATCTAATGTTTCTTGATTGTTTAAATTGAAGTATCAAGTATATATTCGATCTATCAGTGCAAATTTTATGTTTCTATGTGATTTGATTTATTGGATTCTTTAATGAAGAATTAAATTCCTTTCAATCAATTACAGTAATTTGGGAATGTTATTTGGATTAGTAAGAAGAATCAGATAATTAGATTTGATATGGTGCCTCAAGTAGGGTTTATCAATTACATCCTTGAATTTTTATACCAATTATAAACTCATAATTGTATGACAAACAATTAGAGAGCTTTCTAGATAGAAACCACTCATCAAAGGCTTCCATTTGACTCTATTTTACCCAATAAGGCACTGGTCTCCCTTATTTTCATTACATTAGTTTTATTCATTTGATTTGACATCTCTTAATTGAACATATTAATTCACACCTTGATATTGCATATACAATTTATACCAAATTAGGATCATATCTTTCCACTATCAAATTTCCATTTTTGGATAGTTAGGTCAAGTAGGAAACATAATTCAAAATATGTGTTGCTCATATAGGTGCACCTGCCTAGGTTTAGCAGAGCCTTAAGATTAGAGGGTTCAACCATATTCGTTGGCCTTGTTAGTTGACCAATAACATTGTGAGAGTGTGGCAACCTCTCATGGTTTATTCAAACCAACATTTTTGAGACCCAACAGGGACTACCTCCTATGTCTTGTTCTTCTCTATCTACTATAGTTCCTCTTTCATTGCTCTAACCCAAATTTAATCATCACATGCCTCATTGACAGTCTTAGGTTCTATCTTAGAGAAAAATTTACCTCAACCATTTTGCTTCTTCTCTTCACTCCTTCACCTTTTTCTGCAATTATCTGTTCCTCCGGATGATTTTTCTAAACATATTTAGGAGTCTTAGATGTAGGTTCCGATGTTTCTTCCTATTCATCACTTTTTAATTTATCTTCCTTTTCTTCTTCTTGTATTTGCACACAGATTGGTTCATTGGTTTCAACTTCAGTTATTTCCACTGGTGTATACATATCTTCATCAACCTTTACTTTAGTACTTTAAATTATTTTCCTCATCCTCTTATTAAAACATCTATAAGCCTTATTGTTACTTGAATATCCAAGGAAAATTCCCTCATCACATATAGCATCAAACTTTTTGAGATTTTCTTCATATCTTCTAATATAGCATCTACTTCCAAATACCTTAAAGTATTTTACAGTAGGAGTCTTACCAGTCCATAATTCATAAGGGGTCTTAGTGTTATTACTTTTGACTTGAACTATGTTAAGAATGTAAATAAGAGTATGAATAGCTTCTCTCCAATACACATCAGGAATATTTGCTTCTTTCATCATAGTTTTGGCAGCCTCTTGAACAGTCTGGTTCTTTCTTTCCAAAAAAACATTCTATTGAGGGGTTCTAGGAGCATAGTAATGTATTTTTATACCATGTTCTTCATAGAATGCATTGAACTCACAAGATGTAAATTATCCACCTCTATCAGACCTTAAGCATTTGGATTTTAGGTTTTCCTCATTTCCTACTCTTGCCTTAAACACTTTGAATCTATCAAGATATCGAGTCTTTTCTCTAAGAAATGTAACCCATGTCATTCTAGATTAATCATCAATCAAAAGTATAAAGTACCTATCACCACTTAGGCTTCCTATTCTTGTAGGACCATAGAGGTCTATATGGATTAATTCTAGCATTCCATTATATGATTGATCCTTTCCTTTAAGATTTTTTATTGTTTGTTTTCCCATCTAACAACTTTTGCAGATTGAATTTGAAGGCTTTATGATTCTAGGTAGATCTTTGACAACTTCCCTAGAACTGATCCTAATGATATTTTCAAAATTCACATGTCCCATCCTCTGGTGCCAAATCCAACTCTCATTAATCTAAGAAACAAGACACTGACCATCTCTACTTTTTAGTTGATAGATGTTTCCATGAATTCTTTTTCCAGTTGCGACCATAGTTCTAGATCCTTTCCTGATGTCACACATGTTATCCTGAAACACAAGATTAAAACCTTTTCTGCACATTTTTCCAACATTTAAGAGATTATTCCTTAAACCATTTACATAATAGACATCATCAGTATTATGTTTTCCATCAAAGCTAATTGTTCCTTTTCCAACAATCTTAGCACTAGAATCATCCCCAAACATAACTATTCCTCCATCATACTTCTCAAGTTTAGTAAACTTACTCTTATCTTGAGTCGTATGATTTGATCATCCACTGTCAATCACCCAAAAATATTCATCATGTCTGGCGTGAAATGCAGTTACCAGAGTACCTTTTTATTCATCCTTCTTACTCTCTGGACTAGGTTCTTTTGCACATCTTCCATGGTTAGTAGGTACAACTTTATTTTCCAAGGCTAGAAACAAACATTCATCTTTATATTCCTCAAGGTCAGATTCATTAAAGCTTATGAATACACCTACATATCCACATAGGCATATGATCAACATAAAAGAAATCTAGACCACAATACCATAGTACACTCATAACACACTTTTAATCTTGCTTTCATTATTTCTCAATTTTTCTCAAAACCACTTGGAAAATACACAAATATATGTTGAAATAAATGAGAACATTAATGGAAACAACACCAAACATATCCATACTTGCAACAACCACCTTTTCTTCCTCCTTATCAGATTGGAGATTTTGGTAAGGATATTGAAGAGGATTGATTTTTTTAGCCTCTTCATCATTTTAAACTTCATCAATAGGTGGCTCATTAACATTCTCCTTAGGCTCTTTAATCAGCTTTTCAACATTATCTATATTGGGAAGGGAAACCTTTTGCCTTGGAGAATTATTTCTTACATATACCTATGTTTTATCCCCTGAGCTCTCCACCTCAACTACCTTGTCTTGGGTAGAACCTTCTTCATTGGCCTTAGTCTTCTTTGATTTCTTTGATGGTGAACCATTATTCTCTTCTTTAACAAGCATTCCTTTCTTTGAGGATTGGTTTTTTGTATACCCTTATTCAATAATTTCCTATGTAAATCTTATTCTTTTGGGAATGGGCTATCTCTTGGGCCCTTTATCTTTGGCACTAGCCTTAGCTTGACTTATTTTTTTCCTCTTAATCACCAGAGGCTCATATTCAGTATCTTCTTACTCTGGATGAGCTAAAGTTTCATTTATTATCTTTTTAGAATCACCCTCTTCTGATTGAGACTCTAAGTCTCCCATAAAATCGTAAGTGAACTTATTTCCTTCTACTTCCAACTCCAAAACATTATGTTTTACCCACTTCTTTGAATATCCTATCAATGAAGCATTAGTTTGGTCAATCCCCACCACTTCATCTTCTGCCCAACTTATTATAGGGAGTGGCTTATTTTGGAACTACATGTAATCATGATATTGAATTGGATCTTCTTCATATTCAACTTGATCTAGCATATTTGTTATTGCATAAAGTCTTATTAGCTTCAATGGGAGCTTGGAATATTTGCTTTTAATAAATTCAAAGTCATCATGGTAATTAGCCCAATAATCTTGTATGTTATCTTTATGTCTATACTCCTTGTTGGCCGTTTTTTGTGCCACTCCATAAGGATAAAAAATGCCTCTATCTAAATAAGAGTATAATCTTTGGCACTGGCCTTAGCTTGATTTTTTTCCTCTTAATCACCAGAGGCTCATCTTTAGCATCTTCTTATTCTGGATGAGCTGAATTTTCATCTATTATATTTTTAGAATCACCCTCTTCTAATTGAGACTCTAAGTCTCCCATCAAATCATAATTGAATTTATTTCCTTCTACTTCCAAATCCAAAACGTTATGTTTTATGCACTTCTTTGAATATCCTATCACTGAAGCAATAATTTGGTCAAGCTCCACCACTTCATCTTCTGCCCAACTTATTATAGGGAGTGGCTTATTTTGGAACTACATGTAATCATTATATTGAACTAGTTCTTCTTCATCTTCAACTTGATTTGGCATATTTGTTACTACATAAAGTCTTATTAGCTTCAATGGGAGCTTGGAATACTTGCTTTTAATAAATTCAAACTCATCATGGTAACTAGCCCAATAATATTTTATGTTATCTTTATAGCTATACTCCTTGTTGGCCATTTTTTTTGCCACTCCATAAGGATCAAAACCGCCTCTATCTAAATAAGAGTATCAATGAAAGTGAGCCATATCTAATTTTGAATAATGTACAATCTGAATAGAAGGGGAACCTCCTAGCTGCTAATATTCAAAGGAAAATCTGCACCTACTCCTATATCTTTCCCAATGGTTACTACACAATTCATACCCTTGTATCCGTAACTTATAGCAAGAATATACACCACATAAGATGTCATGGTGAATGTATTTGTATCCTACACCTCTCTTATTTAGATATCCATATTTTCACTAATCATTCTATCTTAGTGGTAGTTAACCCCTTTCTCAATCTACAATATGACATAGAACATCCATTCCCCAAAAATGAAATCCTTTTCCAATCCTGCCACTCTACTATACATAGTGATTATATCATTATATTTCAGCTTAAAGTCACTTCAATGCAATTGTTTTGGTAGCTTGAAATAATGGAACTTTTTCTTCTCAATCGAAGACTTATTCATCATCTCTAGTGCTTTTTTAGGATCCTCAATGTATAACTTCTTAGCTATCTCCAAATTCACCTTGATCTATTTATGATGTGATCCAATGTTGAATTCCTCAGCTATTTCTCCTCTATCAGGTTTTCCATGACTCTTCCTTGAGGTTCAACTATAATCCTTTTGTTAGATTCATAGTGTTTAGCACATTCAATGATCATTTTAGGAAATTGAATGGATGGTAGAAACCCAACTACTTGTTCCAATCTTGTATTCACTAATCTCTTAGAAAAAGGAGTTGGAGCATAACAATACATTATTTTCTTGAAGTCTTCATAATCTATATGACCCATGTTCGTGTCTCCAACTTTAGACCAGTGTGAGATGATCTTGGATTTAGGAAGTGTGCCCTTGAAATCATACTTCATCCTTTTTTCTCTGGTTGTACACTCCTCCTTGATTGACTCAAAATATTTTTCTTTAGAACCCTTAGTCTTGCTAGATTTTGCTTGCATCTGATTAGAAGGAATATACCATAATTACTAAAATGCAAGGAAAATCAACCACAATACTATTGCATCATCAAATTTATCATCTAAGCACATATGCAACATGTAACTAATCCCAAGTCATCATTCAAATCCATAAAATCAAGTTACAATCCTTTGAGATTAAGTTTTGGGAACACTTTGGGTTTTTTAGAACCTCACAAATTTTGGCCCTTGAAGAATATTGGGGAATCTGACTCCTCATGGATTATCTAAAGAAAGAATCCCTAGGATTTTTGTAAGCAAGTGCATTCCGTGAACAAAGAAACACTTGTCCAAATTTGAATGAGAAATCACAAGCTACCCCAAACACATAGAAATCAAATGCCAAACCCCCTAAGGTCAAATTCCAACCACATATTAGGATTTTAGAGACTTCAAGTATTTTGGGTTCCTACAAATTTTGAGGAATCTAATTGAGGTGGATTCCGTGAAAAAAGGAAATGAAGAGATCAAAGTTACTAAGTCCTCTCCTTACTTATACAAATGCACTTTAATCATTTAAAACTCAATCTGTAGCATGCAATTTTTACCCCTACCATCTCATACCACTTAAAAGAATGAAGGTATAAAAACTTCAGGAAATCTTCCTATGGATGGAATCCGTGAAAGTTAAAGGCTCGGGGAATCCATGGTAGAGTGGATTTATTCAAATAGCTTTACTTGGGTTTTCCATGAAGGAATGGATTTAGTGAATAGGCTTCAAATTCTTTAACTGATAATATATGATCATGATATAATATTTTCATTGAAAGCTAAGACTTAATTTGAGATTTTATAATGACATCCATAATTCAAATCAAACTCAAATTGGAATCCTACTAAGTCATTGATAAAATGTTTAATCGATTGTAAATGTGACCTAGAATAATATGAGCTCAAAGTCACAACCATGAAACAAAATGGACAATGCAATTGAAATTGCGACCTCAAGAAAGCATACTCCAAATAGATCATTAAATTTCACATTGTAATTTCTCACAAAATTCACAAAAAGGATTGAAACCCTACCTTGAAACCTCGAAAATGGAAATGAAGCACAATATGCACACCAATAAACCCTATTCAATCAACCAACAAAATCCATACTTTCAATTCGCCCAAGCACTTGAATGCACCTCAAAACATAAACTCTCAAAATGGAAAATGAAAAATGACACTAAAAAGCATATAAATTGCACCACAAATCTCCTTAAATCTTGCATTAATGACACATTTCACAACAACAAAGGTTCATAAATTCTTTGACAAGACATCTGAGAAATTTTTGAGAAATTCAGGGTGCCAAGGAATTGAGGGAATCCATGACTAGAAGTATTTCATGAAAAAAAATCCTTCATGGATTCTGTGTGATGACGGATTTAGTGAAATGGAACTTCGGGGAATCCGGCTACCAGTGGATTTAGCGAAAACATAGGACTTCGGTTAATCCTGACCCAAGTGGATTTCATGAGAATCCCCTATACTTAATCAAATTTGACATCAAATGAGATTTAAATAAAACCAATGACCCAAGCATTCATAAAGATCAAAAAGTGTTACAAAATGAACATTGTTAGAGTGAATATTAAAACCATTAAACCTAAATGATTGAAGTGAATCAAAATTTCAAGGATCCATCCCTTAAGGGGAAAAGGAAACACCCAAAGAAAAAACAACTATTAAAAGAAAGAAAAAAGGGTCCCCACCTTTGGTGGGGCGTGTGTACGAAAATAGCACAATAGGTACCACTCAGGGGGAGCTTATAGTAAGGGAGAATTTTGATGTTGTTGTACAAAAGTATTATTGGTCAAAGGGGGAAAATGTGTTGCTACCTTATTTGAAGATATTTTTCCCTTTGTCCCTAAAGTTATAGAATTTATTTATTTTTATGGCCCTTTGTCCTTGATATCAATTGGTAGTTGTTGTCATTGATGTCAAAACTTAAAGAGATTTGTGTGAGATTTTTGGTAGTTATTTTTCCATCTTCGGAGTTTGTTTGAACTAGTTGGTACTAATGTACTTGTTTTAGTTTGTATTGGTTGTCATTGTTGACAACTTCTAGTATGGGCTAACATTGATGTATGTAAGGGTTGTTGAAGTTCATGACTTATTGTCATGCCCTATCCAGAGAAGAGTTGCTAATGTTGGATGCCATGCCTTATCTAAAGAAGAGTTGTAAAAGTTCATGGTTGGATTTCATGCCTTATCTAGAGAAGAGTTGCAAAATTTCATGGTTGCATGTCATCCCTTATCTAAAGAAGAGTTGTAGAATTCCATGGTTGGATGTCATGCCTTGTTCCATGCCAGGGAAAGTTGTATAGTGCATGATTTCTATTAGCAGAGTTAGTTTCATAATGATATATTAAGATGAAGATTAAAAGAATTAGAAGTATTGCTAATAGTGGAGAGATGTTGTTGAAGATCTATCGTATGTCTTATACTCTCTCCTGATGTTCTTGATGAAGCATGTGTTACTGAAAGAAATAGTTGGCCTCCACAAGGTACTTAAGTGCTTCGGGTTTAGTAAGCTACATTAAATTCTATTTAGGATAATTATTTGCATTCCTCTAATGATGAATATGTGTTATTTTGGTTTTGCATTCAATGTTAGCGCTTTGTGGACATTGCACTGCTATGTTTTCAGGTCACCTATGTTACCCAAGAGATTTCAATGAATTGAAAAATGTTGGTAGTGTTTTTGGTTGTCCAATATGGTCCAAGAAATTCTCCACATTTCTCTGCATTGATGTCTCTACTCATGTAGCATGGTGAATGTGATATCAATTTCTATGTTGTGTCTCAATTCCATTTTCATGTGATGAAGTGGTCTACAAGTTGATATGTTAATGTTATATCTTCTAGTTTTGAGTTTTGTCCTTCTTGGATGGAGTATTTTGCTCCTTTTTTGGTTGTGGTGGTTTCTAGTAGCATGATAGTATTAAAAAAGCGTATATAAGTTTTATTGGATTTTAATGGAACATCACCATGTGATCTGGATGATGTTTATTTTGTACATTAGTGTTGCATTGTGTCTTGATTTGGCTTTCTGGGTTATTTGTAGATATCCATTTGACAGGGCGTGTTCCTTTCCTTGCATTGTGTGTTTGGGGGTCTACTCTAGAAATTGAATATGTGTTAAATTATATCTGGGTCTTGACCTATCTTGGTTAGAACTACCTTGAGAAAATTTAATTAGAAATATCATTTTGAGTTGAATGGTTATTCACTTCAAGGTTTCATCTACACGTTTCCTTGATGTTCACTTAGGTTGATGTGTGGTAATGTGTGAATTGTTTTGGATCACATTGGAAGATGCAATAAAAATATTTTTGGTCCTCTCTATCTCTAAGATAGGGCCACATTATGTTTTGGTGGTTGACTTGTTGAATTCATTGTTTATCTTCTTCCTAGCCGACGTAATTGAAGTTTTGAAGAGTTGTGGTGGATATAAATGCAAGATCATTGCAGATGCAATATGATGGAGAAGTTTACAATTCCAAAGAAGTGTGTGTGTGTAAACTGTATTGAAAATATAGTAGAGATAGTGCTATAGTGTGTGGAAAGGAAAGACCAATTATGCTTAATGCCTCAGTCAGTAGAGTGAATTGCTGAAAAATATTAAAATATCTTATAAAAAATTTGTATCTTGCTTTGAGATAGTGAATTTCATTAGGTCTTTTGTGTCTTGCTCTTGGAGTTGGTTGGTACTTCAATTCTGCAATTCCTTTGTATCTTTATCTAAGGTAGTGAGCCTTCATGCAAGTCATCCCATGGTTTTTCCCTTATCAAGTTTTCCATGCAAATTTGGTGTTCTCTTTGTGCATGTGTGTGTTATCAGTTTCTTTCTCATTTTTGTTGATCTAATTAGAAGTAGAACTGCTATATCTTTTGTTACTGATTATGTCTAGTCATACTGAGGATTTAAACTAATATATCTAACTAAGGGTTGTGATACAAGGATTGTATTGTGCTAAAAATTTCAAGGTACATAAGGGATTAAGGTTTTGTGTAGAATGATTCACCCCCCCACTAGTATTCAAGTGTGTTCAACAAAAATTAATGTTTAATCTTTCATGAGTACTTCGAAGTTGTAATGGCTAACATGCTACAAGTTCCATATTTTTCTTGCTTAAGGCCGACCTATTTTGAATATGAAAAGTGTGTGAATGTTTCTCCTTAAAGAATAAATTTGTGAAGAGTGTTTAGGACTAGGTTAAGCATGTGTTGAAATCCACAAGGTGTGTTACTCTTCACATGACATTGCATGTAGCTCATTTTTGGGGCTTTCCCTCTACACATTTAATGTTGTTTAATGTTTGGTCAGCTAGTAATTGTAATATTCTTTTTGTTCTTGGCTGAAATATAATGTAATCAATGTAATATCATGTATATATTGTAACCCTAGTTGATTTAGGCTGAGTGTGTATGTAAGATGTCGAATGAGGATGTGTAATGCAATATGATGTATATGTAAGAGACTGGAAGAAAAAAGAGAAAAAAATGTAGATCCTCTCTATATTCCACTTGATCATATCTCTGAGATAGAAGGGAAGAAAAGAGTGTGCCCAATTGATTGCTAGAGGTATTGAGCCAAACGAAAAAATTCTTGCAGGATAAAAGAAATTAGTCAGTAAACTAAAGAGAAGACATTTGAAGAAGTTATAGAAGAGTTATAAAAGTAGAATTGTAATCATCGAAAGAGGAGGGAAAAGTAGAATTTCAATAATCATAAGGGATTGAAATTTAGTATGAGATTTATATAGTATAATGAATATCATGCTATAATATTTTTTGAGATTATTCTCAGTTTAGGGAGTAGTTTCTTCTTTGGGTTAAAAAAGTCTATAGGGAGTTGTAGCTTTCTTGGGAATGACCCTAAAACCTTTCTATATGGAGTAGTATCTTCCTTAGGTTGTATCCCTAAACCAAAGTTGTAACTATTATGCATTGTGAGGTTGGATTAGGATAGTATCTCCTAGAAGATTTTATCATTGTGGTTTTCCCCTTTCGTGTTTTCCATGTATATCTGGTGTTATGTGGTGTTGTGCATAGTGTTGATCTCTCATGTTTTTTTTAATGTTGTAAAGGTTAAGTTTCAATTTTCTCTAGAGGGTTTGAGATTTTTTTGAATATTGATTCACCCCCCTCTTTGTATTCCAATGTATGTTCAATAATTGGTATCAGAGCCTCATTCCTTTGAAGAAGTCTAATAGCTTGAGGAAGATTAGGGATGGAAAAATAAAGATCTCAAAAGGTGCCCAAATTTGATGGAAAAAAATTCTCTTTCTAGAAATATTGGATGGAAACCCATCTATCCTCTTTAGGGTTTTGTGTTGGGGAATTTGTCAAAGATGGTTATGTTTTTCCTTCTACTCCTCTAGCTGATTCGGTTGAGATAAAAGCATGCTATCTTGAGTAGGCTACCATATTTTGACCTAGTAAAAGTAGTGCACTACAAGTCAACAAAGGAAGTCTAGGATACATTAGGTGGAATCTATGAGTAGATGCTAAAGTAAAGCAATTCAAGTTGTTGATCTATAAAGGAAAGTTTTAGAACTTAAAGATGTTAGAGGATGAAGATATTGTAGGTTATTCTCTTCAAGTTGATGAAGTGGTCAATACAATTAGAGGTCTTGGTGAAGATCTTGAAGAATCTATGGTGGTCAAAATTTTATTGAGATATCTTCCTAAATCTCATAGCTTTAAAGTATCTTCTATTGAGGAAGCTAGAGATCTCAGTACACTTTCAATAGATCAGTTGTATAGTGACCTTATATTTCTTATGAGAGTTTGAGAAATAAGGTACAAAGAAGGAAGTAGCATTCAAATAAAGTAAGAAAGAAACTTATGAAGAATCTAATCTAGATAATGACACTGATGAAGAGGAAGAAAATTTTGTAAGAAAGCTGAAGAGAGGTACTATCAAGTACAAAGTTAATCTACCTTTTAAAATTTTCATGTGTGGAGAGGTTGTTCAATTTTCTTCTAAATTCCCCTTGAAAGATTATGATAAGAGAAACAAAGAGCCTAAAAGAAATAAGGTGAAGACGATTATCTACTCCATGGAAGATTCTAGCTCTACAAAAGATGATGATTTCAATGGTCTAGATAATGAAGATGAAGTCTTATTTTTATCTGCTAAGAAGACTAAAGTTAAAGCTAAAGATCCAAGTATGGTGTGTACTGCTTTTCATGAAAAATATGAGGCTAGTTCATGGGTTATTGATAGTGTTTGTTCAAACCACATGATAGGAGATAAAAGTAAGTTTATCAAACTTGTAAAGTGGAATGGTGGCATATTCAAGCTTGGTAATGATACTTTTGTGTAGATATGTGGAAAAGGTTATATCAGTATTGATTGAAAAATTAAGACAGAATATGTCCTTTATTTCAAAGGTCTCAAGCATAATATTCTAAGTGTGAGTCAAATGTGTAGAAATGGTTACAATCTTCTATTCAATAAAAGTGGATGTGAAATCAGAAAAGAAAAGTTTGTAAAATTGGTTGCTGAAGGATCTAAAACAAGTGGTGACATATACAGTCTAAGGGAAGTCAATGGAATAACTTGTCTTTTAGGGAAAGCAAGTGAATGTTGGCTATGTCATAGGAGAATATGATACATTTACTTTGACAATATTTTAAATATAATCTCATTGCATGTAGTAAGAGATATTCCTAAGATAATCAAGCCTACAAGTATAGTGTGTAAGGAATGTCAGTTTGGTAAATAGAAAAGGATAAGTTTCAAGTCTAAAGAATATTCTTCTTGCAGACCTTTAGTGTTTATATATACTGACTTGTGTAGACCTACCAAAAGAAAAATTCTGATAGGAGAGAGGTATTTCATGCTTTTTATTGATGATTCCTCTAGGATGACATGTGTTACATTCCTAAAAGGTAGATTTTATGCTTTTAGTAGATTAATTTTTTTTTAATTCAATGGTTAAAATGAAATGAATGAAAATATAAAATGTTTGAGGTTTGATAGAGGAGGTGAGTTCACTTCAAATGAGTTTGATGACTTTTTTGTGAAAAACATGGAATAAAGAGGCATTTGTCTATTGCTAAAAATCCTCAAAAAAATGGGGTAGTTGATAGGAATAATAGGATTGTTCAAGAGATGGAAAGGACCATGTTGATGGAAGAAAATATGCTTGATGTCTATTGGAGAGAAGCAATTCATACTATAGTATATGTTTAGAATAGAGGAATATTGAGATTAAATAACAGTAAGACACCATATGGGTTTTGGTATGGAAGACCTACAACTATCAAGTATTTTAGAGTTTCTGGAAGTAAATGATACATTGAAAGAGATGAAGATGTCTTGGGAAAGTTTGATTCAAGGGATGATGAAGGTATCTTTCTAGGATATTCATCTTAGATAAAAGCATACATATGCTACAACAAAAGGTTTGGAAGGTTAGTTCAAATTACTAATGTGAAGGTTGATGAAGATCTACATCAGAATATAACTGAAATTGAGGACGATGGATCTGATGCACCTCCCTACTCAAATGAAGAAGAAGAATAATTTGAAGAGAAAGTAGAAACACCAAAAAATATCAGCAAGACTCCTCCAAAGTATGTTCAAATAAATCATTTAGAAGATCAGATCATTGGTGACAATAATGAAGGAGTTTTGGCCATAAGAAGGCTTGCAAAGGCAAGTGAACAAGTTAATTTTTATTTTTTTATCAAAGGTAGAACCAGAGACTTTTGTTGATTCTAGCAAGGATGAAGGATGGTTGCAATCAATGGAAGAAGAGTTGAATCAAATTGAGAAGAACCAAACTTGTGAATTGGTTCTAAGGCCTATGAATAATAATGTGATAGGAACTAAGTGGATATTCAGGAATTAGTTAAGTGAGGAAGGAGAAGCTGTAATAAATAAGGTAAGATTGGTTTGTAAAGTTTATTCATAGGTAGGAGGCATTTATTTTGAGGATACTTTTTCTCTAGTAGCAAGAACGAAAGCTATCAGAATGTTTCTTTTTTTTCCTACGAGGATTTCAAGGTTTATTAGATGGATTTCAAGTCATCCTTCCTAAATGGAGATTTGGAAAAAGAAGTGTACATAGAGTAACCTAATGGATTTTGATTGTTAGAAGAACTAAACAGGGTGTGTAGACTCAAAAATAAATTGTATGGTCTCAAACAAGCTCCTAGAGCTTGGTATGCTAGGTTGGATAAGTACTTGCTTCAACAAGGATTCAAGAAAGGTGTTATAGATACTAATCTTTAATTCAAAAATTGATGATGAAATAATTTTGATAGTTGTTTATGTTGATGACATAATATTTGGTGGAAATGGTGATATGTGCAATAAGTTTGCTAAAGAGATAAAAAAGGAATTTTAGATGTCTATGATTTGGTTAATTATCTTTCTTTCTTGGTCTTCAAATTTCTCAACTAGATGATGATATCTTTATTTCTCGAGTAAAGTATGTCAAGGAGATGCTGAAGAAGTTTGGGATGGAATATTGTAAACCAATTAGTACTCCCATGGTTATTGGTTATAATTTGCGTAAAGATGATGAGTATCCCTTGGCTGATCAAAAGCTATAAATATCTATTATTGGAAGCTTACTATATTTAACTACTTCAAGAGTTGATACCATACATGTGGTATGCTTAGTTGCAATATTTCAAGCTAATCCTAAGGAAAATCATGGGAAGGAAGTCAAAAGAATCTTCAAATACTTGAAGAGTACTTTAGATTATGTCTTATGGTATCCAAGAGGTAATGAATTTGATTTGAGTGCTTACATCGATGTTCATTTGGCTGGTTGTGTTGATGATAGAAGGAGTACAATTGGTAGTGATTTATTTTTAGGAATTAGATTGGTTTCATGGCATAGTAAGAAAAAAAATTCAATATCCTTGTCAACTATAGAGGTAGAGCATATTGCAGTAGCATTCTACTGTACACAAGTGTTGTGGATAAAGCAAACATTGAAGGGTATCAAGATATAGTATGATGAGCCTATTCCTATTTTATGTGATAATACAAGTGATATCAATATTTCTAAGAATCCAATGATGCATTCTAGAACAAATCATATATCAATCAAGTATCATTTTTTTAGAGAGTAGGTTGGAGATAAAGAAGTGAAGTTGCAATATGTTTCAACAAAGGATCAGATTATAAATATCTTCACAAAGGCTCTTATAAAGGATACATTTGAGTATCTCTGACAAAAGTTAGGGGTGATTTCCCCTCCTTTCTAGATGCATAATTGGTGCATCTGTCTAGGGGAGTAATTCATGAAAAGTACTTATTCCTAGATTGATGGTGGTTACCTATCAGCGGGAGTAGGTAGTGGTTGATTCAAAAATTGTGAGAAATAATGTGCACTTTAGGGGGAGAGGTTGTGCCCTAAGGGGGAGAAGTAGTTCCATTTTTCTTTGAAGTCAAAGGGGAGAAGAGTACAAGTTAGATTGGTTTATCCATCAATGCCAAAGGGGGATAGTTTTATATTATAGTTTTCATTGATGCCAGAAGAATAAGTAAAGTGTAAGGTTGGTTGTCTTTGATGTCACAAGTTGGTTGCATTTTGGCTTTCTATGTTGTATTCTAGCTAAATTTTTTAGACTCTCTAAGAGATGCTCCACATTTCTGCACTGGTGATTTTGTTCTCCTCTGGTTTAGAAGTTAGATTCATATGTTGTTAGAGCATGTTCTATCCAACTTTCATATTTTTTGGATTACAGGAAAGGTGTTTTGCAAATGATAGTTTGAAGACAATGTTGGTTTTTATGAGGATGCTCATAGAGGTGTGATGTTTTGCTCTACATTCCTCCATGTTTGTAGATATATTTATGTTGTTCATAAGTTATTTTTAGTGTTTTTTGAAGGTGTTGTATCCAAATTTTTATATCATTTTTCCCTTCAAAAAGAAATTTGTAAGTGATAGAGTGAAGGACTATATTGTCTAGTGGATAGTTTAAGTGTTTGTTACCTTGTTGGATTTTTCAAACTTATTTGTATATGAAGTGATGAATTGGCTGGTGGAGAATGATCTTGAAGATCTTGTGATTTTTCTTGTTTCTTCACAAGGAATTTTTTGGTTTATTTGAGATAGGTTGTGTTCTGGAATGAATTTGTATTTGGGTTATTCTTTTTCCTGGCCGATTGAGATATGTGGAATGCACTGTGAGTTGGGGTTTATGTGAAATCTTTGAAGTGTTTGAAGATTTTGTATGGTTCATTCTAACTCACCTAAGATAATTACAAGTAATTTTTAATCTTTCATGGGTATCGCCAAGTTGTAATGGCCAACATGCTACAAGTTTTGTATTTTTCTTGCTTAAGGCCAACCTATTTCAAATATGTGAAGCATGCAGATGTTGTTCATTGAATACTAAAACTATGAAGAGTGTCTAGGACTAGGCTAATCATGTGTTGTAACCCACAAGGCATGTTCCTCTTCCTAGCTTTGTGTGTAGTTCATTTTTGGGTCTTTCCCTCTACATGTTTCATGTTGTTGTTTGATCTTTGGCTAACTTGTAATTATAATATTCTTATTGCACTTGGCTGACATGTAATTTAATCAATGCAATATCATGTATATATTGTAAAAGTAGTTGATCTAGGTTGCCTATGTGTGTAAGAATTTTAATGAGGATGTGTAATGAGTTATGATGTATATGTAAGCGACTGAAAGAAAGAGATCAAAAGTTGTAGATCATGTACATATTCAATTTGATCATATCTCTGAGACAAAAGGGAAGAAAAGAGTGTGCCTAACTTATTGTTGGAGGTAGTGAGCCAAAGGAAAAACTTCTTGAAGGATAAAAGTAGTGAGTCAGTAAGCTAAAGAGAAGACATTTGAAGAAGTTGCATAAGAGTTGTCAAAGTGAAATTGCAATCATCAAAAGAGAAGGGGAAAAGTAGAATTGAAATCATCAAAAGGGATTGAACTTCATTATCAGATTCGAATACTAGAAGGATTGTAATGTTGTGATATTTTTTGAGTTTTCTCTTAGTTCAAGGATTAGTTTCTTCCTTGAGTTTAAGCCCTAAAACAAACTCTATGGGGAGTTGTAGCTTCCTTGGGAGTAGCCCTAAAATATTTTTACATGGAGTGGTAGCTTCCTTAGGTTGTAGCCCTAAAACAAAGTTGTAACTTTGATTCATTGTGAGGCTAGATTAGGAAAGTATCTCCTAGTAGCTTTTCTCATCGTGGTTTCTCCCCTTTGGGGTTTTCAACATATATCTAGTGTTATATGTTGTACATTGTGTTGATCTTTCATGATTTTTGTTAATGATGTAAAGATAAAGTTTCGGTTTTATCTGAAGGGTTTGATATTTGTTTGAATAATAATTCAATCCCCCTCTCGTTATTCTAATGTATGTTCAACATGTTTTTATATGAAGGATTTGGAAGTAGAAAAATAGTGTCAAAAATGGGTAGTATTATTATTGTAAGGAAATAATATTTTAAGTGTCATTCAATTTGTGTTCAAGTTATTATTAGTAAAAATTACTTATCTCATGAATTTGTAAATGGATAAGGCATTGACTTAGGTTATTTCTTGTTCAACCCTATAACAAAAAAATCCCAAATTGAAAACAAATTTTCACATTTAGGAACTTTTTTGTTTGTATTTTCACACAAATCATAGAAAGTTTTAGAGGATTATAAATAAAATAAGCTATATTGGGTATGTGCAGGATCATCATGGAAAAAATAGGCCCTTAAGTTGCAAAAAAATCAGAAAAATCAGAGTTAGGCAACTTGACATAAAAAATTGAATAAGTTATCTATATTATTTCAAAAATATGTAAGAATAGAATTTGTAGAAAATTGAATGTAGTATCTAAATTACTAGGTTTATTTACAAAAAAATAAAATCTATTTGGTGAAAATTTGAAATTTCAATACAGTAGTACTTAAATTTCAGGGAAAAATAAGAAGTAGGTGTCTATCTGACCACCCTAACCACATTAAAATGATAATATTTTTTTATAATATTTTATATATAAGTAGAGAACTCATGTCCCGATGTGATGCATATTTTTTTCTAATTTTTTTCCATGTAAATAATTAATTATAATTTTTTTATGACAACTTTTAAAAAATATAAAGACTCGTATGTCTGACCACCTTAACTCGGTCAAAATGCCATGAAATTCAATTTTTTATTTTTTAATCTTATAGTATGTGAAGCATAGAATGTGACACATGTTGTGGATTTAAAAAATATGATACCGTTTGAAAGCTATAGATGTTTTTCAATCAACCAAAAAATCAAGACTTTAGTTGTAATTCAGTAGAAAACGAATAATAATAATTTATTAAATTCAAATTAAAGCATAATTTATATTGGTGGAAAGCTTAGAATCTCCTTTAAAAACCCTTTTCGTTTCATCAATTTTGGGTAAAAAAAAGGTCGTCAGCCACATACCCATCATACTGCCACTTTTTGGCCCATCATGATCCTGCACATACCCTATTTTTATATCCTCATTTAATTGTTTCAAATCATTTCTATTGTTGCATCATTTGTATGTTGCAATATCGTGAAATGATGTTTAGAAGGGAAACCCACCTAGGTTTTTTAGAGCCTAAAGTGTAGGGAGAAGTTATCTTAAATTCTCTATTAAGTTGACCACTAACTTGAAAGTATTAAGCATTAGAATTATCATACCTATAGATATAATAAGATAATTATTTAAAATAAAATATAGAACCCTCCTTTAAATGAAATAAAATATTCCCTCTCAGATGCTAATGTGTAATGGGATTTTCATTAGAAACCTATAGCCGTACATTTGGGATAAGAATTTATTAATGTGATGTAATGTTGGAAAAAGGGAACCCTTAAGTTTAATTTGTAAACCTAGGCTTCAATTAGCTTCCTTTTCCTAAAATTACATTAGAAGGGAGATCAAAAAGTTGAATCTATTTAATATCAACCACAAAGGTGAGATAATTAGACCTAGATCTCCCTTTCTTCGGGCCTTGGAAATCAATTGGAAATTATTTGAAATGATTAACCTAATTGAGCTATATGACCTAATATGATAAATTAAATATCCCAAAAGCACACAAATTGACATAGTAAATTTTAGGTACATCTTGTAAGTGTCAAATGATGTGTACCTATCATAAATAGCTAGATATATCATGCAAAGGAGGACATGGATACCTAGGGGCATATGGTTCCCTGATAGGGGGTCCTCTAGTGTTGGATCTAAGCTTTTGATGTAGAGCAGGGGTAATAAAACTTAAAACAACCTTAGAAAACCATTTTCAATACCCTTTGTTCATCAAAATATGGGTTTTCTTTCATGAACCCTTGTTCTTCCTTGTAGTGTTTTGAAAAGGATTTTTTTGGCATATCATACCAAAATAAACTGATCTCCAAGAAATAAAACTTGTTTCAGATACCCATTTGGCCATTACTCAACATATCACAAAACTAGGGTAGGGAACTTTGTATGGAATGCTTCAAAAATTGACTATCCTCTTGTTGTAACTAGGCCTAATTGACAATTAGGCATACTCCAAATGGGTTCAAGGCTTAAAAGTGTTCCAAAACTCTCAAGATATCATATATGGCTTGAATTATCAATTCCTATTAGGTGGATCAATCTCCAAAAAATTTAAATCAATACCCTAAGTATCTAGGGTTCATAGGACTAATACATGAAGATATTTGGCCTATGTAGAAACTCCACACGTGTCAAATCCCATTCTCTTCCCTTGCAAGTTTGTGAAACCAAAGAAAAACCCTACAAAGGAATTCCATCAAGTTTTAAAAGTTTCTATTAGTCGAATGGAAATATTTACATTTTCCCTTCTTCCTAGTTACCCTACCTAGGGTTTAGACCAGTCTGAGAAGAAATGGCTCTAACTTGCTCAAATCTTGATGAAAACAAATGAAACCAAGTGGAAAAAAAGTGGATTCAATTCTCTATCAATCACAATCAAATTATCCCATGGAAGGATCGCGTAGATCCATACAAGTCAGTGTAACAGCAAAATGATGTTCAAAAATATAGAAAACATAGTTTTTATTGCTTCAATCTTTCAAAATGTCATCAACCAACCTTGCCTTCAACCACACAAGGAATTTCAAATATTCAACCATATGATTCCAATGGTTCTTAACCAATTTTCAAATTACAACTTAACAAAACACCATTATGCCTACCTTTGACAACAAAATGCAAAAGTTGCTTTTACAACATTGTGCAACTTTGACAATTTTTTGCATCTACACACTAACTCACCCCTAAGAACTCAAACTAGTCCCAAAAAAACATGAAATGGTCTTTTAAGACCTTATTACATTCAAACAACTCAAACAAAACAAAATATCAACTTTTGACCCCTTAGAGGAAAGAAGACCTGTGGGTGCCCTTGCCCCATACTCCCAGGGAAAAGAAAGCTCAAGTTCCACTTGAAGAAAGACCTACAATTGTACAACCATGTTTGATAATATCATCCTCAGTCATCCAAGTTTCACCCTCCATAAGGAGACCTCGCCAATTGACCAAGTATTGATAGTAGACCTTTCTCCTTGTTTTCTTAGGCTCCTTCTTGTCCAAAATGCATTCCAAATCCAAGGGTTATCTTGGTGGAAGATCCTTGATCCAATCCTCATCTGGAAGCACTTATGAACCGGCATTATCACCTACAACAACATCCCCTTTATAAGGGTAAAGATCAAAAACATTAAAAATAGGAGAAATGGAAATTCCAAGATGGAGTTCAATTTCATATTCATTTTTGCCAAACTTGTGCACCACTTTACATGGCCCTATCTTTTTCATTTGTAGTTTAGATTATTTCCCTTTAGGAAATATTTTATTCCTCAAATGAGCCAAAAAAAAGTCTCCAACCTTGTAATGAACCTCTCTCCTCTTTAGATCAACATTGTGCTTGTACTTCTCAACATTCTTCTGAAGATTCTCCTTAACCTGATGGTAGATTTCTTGCATTGCCACAATTTTTTTTTTACCATAATAACTCCTCCTTTCCATCCCACTAACATCTATCAACTCAAACACACCCCTTGGCTAAAACCCATAAACAATTTCAAAAGGACTTTTGCCAACACTTCTATTCACTGAATCATTGTATGCAAACTTAGCTTGAGGAAAAACTAGATGCCATTGTGTTGCATGCTCCTTTGTTAGCCACCTTACAAGGTTTCCAAGGATTCTATTCACCAATTTAGTCTACCCATCAATTTGAGGGTGATAGGAAAAACTAAAACTCAAATTTGTGCCAAGTTTCTTCCATAGGGTTCTCCAAAAGTGACCAACAAATTTGCTATCCCTATCTGATACAATACTAAGAGGTAAACCATGGATTATTACCACCTGTTTAAAGAAGAGTCCTACAATCTATGAAGCATCATTAGTGCTCTTACAAGGTATAAATTTTTCCATCTTAGAAAACCTGTCCACAACAACATACACCAATTCAAAACCTCTTTGAGTTCTAGGCAAGCCCCATCACAAAATCCATGCTTATTGATTCCCAAGGCCTATTAGGGATGGGAAGAGGTTGATATAACCCTAAATTTTTTGTAGATCATTTAGATCTTTGAAAAATGGTACACTTATCCACAAATTTCCTCACATCAGTTTGCATTTTTGGCCAATAATAGTGCCTCTTCAACTACTTGAAGGTCTTGTCAAGACCAAATTGGCCTGCAAGGCTGCCACTATGCTTTTCTTTGATTAAAATATCCCTCATTGAACATTTAGGAATGCATAATTGTGCCCCTTTGAATAATATATCATCTTGGATAAAAAAATCAAGCCATTTTTTATTATTGATGCTACAAGGTTGCCTACAACTTGCATAAATGTCTTTAAAATCAGCATAATTAATGTACATACCCTTAAAATAATCCACTTCTATGATCTTAAGTTATATTTTGTGCAACATAAGGGATCTTCTACTCAATGCATCTACCACTTTGTTAGATTGACCCTTATTATGCTTAATGGTGAATGTAAAACCTTACAAATATTCAACCCATTTCACATGCCTACTACTAAGTTTATCTTTACTATTCAAAAATTAGAGAGAATTATTGTTAGTATACACTAAAAAATCCTTAGGAATTAAATAATGTCTCAATTTCTTTAATTCTTGCACCATTCCATACATTTCAAGATCATAAGAAGAATACCTTTTCTTAGCTTCATTCAATTTTTCACTAAAAAAGGCAATAGATCTATTTTTTTGACTTAGGAAAACACCTATAGCATGATCACTTGCATCACACTCAATGCTAAAGACCTTATCAAAACTAGGAAAAGTCAATATGGGGTGCTTAGCAACTTTCTTTTTCAAATACTCAAAAATCCTATCAGCCTCACTAGACCAAACACACCTCTTTCTTTTAACACCCTTTATTGTTTCAATCATAGGAGCACACACATGAATAAAAATTATTATGAGTTTTTTGTAGAAACTAGCTAAATGGTGGAAAATCCTAACCTTAGCCATTGATTTTGGTGTAGGCCAACTTAGGATAGCCTCAACCTTACTTGGATCCATCTTCAAAGTGCAATTGGTGACCACAAAACCAAGGTAAACCAACTCTATTTTCAAAAACTCACACTTCTTCAAGTTCATCATTAATTTTTTCTCATGGAATCTCCTCAAAAACAATTCTAAATTTTGAAATTCTCTTCTTTATTTGTTCTAAAAACAAGAATATCATCAAGATACACTACCACAAACTTACCAATGAAAGGTTTAAGAAACTCATTCATCAAGCACATGAAAGTAATAGGGGAATTTGAAAAACCAAACGGAATTACCATCCATTCATACAACCCTTCATTTGTCTTGAAGGTTGTTTTCCATTCATCACTAGGTCTAGTTCTGATATGATGATAGCCACTCTTGAGATCAATCATGGAAAAGTAGCATGCACCACCCAAACAATCCATTAGGTCTTCAATTATTGATATAGGAAATATATACCCTATTGTGATCTTGTTGATGGCCCTAGAATCAATGCACATCCTCCACTCACCTCCTTTCTTTGCTACTAGGACTGTGGGAACTGCACAAGGACTCAAACTCTCCCTAATCAACCCCTTATCAAGTAATTCTTGAAGTTGCCTCTTAATTTCCTCATTTTGTTGTGGAGTCATCTTGTAAGAAGCTTTGTTGGGAAAACTAGCCCCTGGAATGAAAAAATATGGTGGCTTATGTCTCTCATAGGTGGCAAGGTGCTAGAAATATCCTCAACCACTATTTCATCATATTTCTTCAATAATGTTTTCACCTCTAAAGGCAACTCCTCTTTATTTTTTATTGCCATGAAAAATTTAGGCCTTACTATGATAGAAAATCTCACATTCTCCTCTTCCAAGGTCTTTAGGAACTCCTTTTCATTGACCAAAATCACACTAGACCCAGCTTGGGAATCTTGGCTTTCATCTTTCAATGGTGTGAGGGTGTAATAAACCCCATCCTTTTCTATAGCATGTGTTTTTTCTCCCATCATGAATAGCCTTACTATCATACTAACAATGCCTTCCCAAAATAAAATGACACATCGATTAGTATTATGTAACACAAAACCTTATCCTTGTATCCCCCTAATGGGACTCTCAAATTTTAAAAATTTGAGGTGCCCATTTTGAGAATTTTGCCTCTGCACTTTCAGAAGGGCACCTGAGGGTTAGTTTGAGTGACCCACTTTGGAGAATCAAAATTTGAGGCCTGTTGATTTCCAAGTAGAACCCATTTGCAGACATATTTTATTGACATATGTGAACATGTGTGTCAATTTTAAGCTTTCCATGATAGGTTTTTCAAGGTTTTGAAAAGTGAATCTCGAGGGTTTTTGCACTATTATGTTGTTTGCAGATTGTCAGTTTTGTGAAACAACCTCCTGTTTCAGCTTGGATTTCACAACTAGTTGAATGCCATGTCAAAATGAATTCTTTTTTATGTTCTCCATCGCTAAATTATATTGGGTGTCATTTTTTGGAGCCTCATGATCTGATTTTCCATTTTTAGCAGATCGAATCCAAATGCAGTTTGTTCAATTTCACATTTGCATTCCTAACAGCCTTTCTGAGTGGTCAACTTTGATCGTTAATATATTTTGATCAAAGATGTTTCAAGAAGATTCCTTTTGCACATGTGCTTGGGGTACCTTAATGAACTCATGTATCTGATGGCAGCTCGCCAGGAGTTGTTTCACTATTTTTACAAATTGGTAGCTGAGTGAGTTTTATTGTTTCAAAACAACTGTTGTTTCAAAAAAGTTCAGCTGAGCAACTTTGCTGATTAATATTTTTCATCTCATGATTTTTTTTTCCAATTCATTTGTTGCACTGCTTTCCTAGAATTAATTTCTATGAGTTTGCAAGTTTTTATTGCTCCAGGATGTCGTTTGACCTGTTTTCTAGGCCGATTTTTGGGGCAATTTGACCAGTTTCCACCATTATGCAAAAGTGAAAATAGATTTTGATGAAGACCCAGTTCATTTTTTCACTTCACATGATTCAAAATGCAGTGTCAAGTCATTTCAGGGTAAATTTTTTTTGAAAAATGAATTTTTTTTAGTCGGGCCCACATGGGGACCCAACATGCTTTGCACAGTTGTGATGATGCAAGTGTTTGCAATGTTGTAGCTGCTTCAGAATAAATTGTTTTGGGGGGCTAAACATGGTATTAAGTGCTCTTAAGTATAATGACAAAAATGATGGTCTTTGTGATGTTGATCACACTTTCTAATGGCCCTATATGAGTCACACAATGATGCAAAAAGGAGGTTGTCAACAAGTTTCCAACACTCATTTTCACTTCTTGAAAGAGGAAGATGTATTAGAGACCAACTTTGAGCATAATGTTTTAAATGAGATTTTGAATGTTAGTGATTTTGAGGGGAGCACCTACTATAAGATAGAGTGACAGAGGGTATATTGACAATAGGTTTAGTCAAGTCAAATTTTTCTATCGATTCTTATTAAATTGTTTGAGTATGCTACCATTGGGCGGTTTAAGACAAAGTATAATGCTTTTGATCTAAGGCATAAAGAGTGCAGATATTGCTTCAGTTGGATTGTTTTGGGATAAAGTCACAAAACTGTTGTTCTTGTTTCAAATACTCCGAAGGAGCCTAAATGCAAATGTTTTAATGATTATTGAAGATAATGTGTCCTTATTTGAATAGGGGAAGAATTTTTTGGGTTCTCGGATCAAATCCTTTCCAAATAAGGTCATGAATGTCTACCAGTCATTTGTGATTTGTAGATATTAAGGCCACAGTTATCAAAAAATATCTTCATCTACGATGAAAATGTACAGGGGTGCCATCACACAGAGAAGGGGAATTCCATCAAAGAAGAGGATGGAATGCCATGTCAGTAGGTATACACATAATAGATATGTTCAAGAGGCTTAAGTAACTTTCAAGTAAATGCAACTGGCTTATGCACAGTGGGAGAATCCCGCGGCCAGCATATGGAGTGGGGCTCAAACCAAATGATGAGAGGCCTGCATGCTATTGGAAGAGGCTCACAGATGATGGAGGAGGCGCAACCTATTGACAAGAGGCGTGACAAGTAGTAGAATGGTGGGTGCGGCCAGTTAAGCCAAGCATATGGAGGAAGGGTCTGCACGCCAGGTGAAGGAAGTAAAGACCCATCAAGGCACATGGAGGAGGTGCGACCTAGAGTGGGATATGAACATTCATCAAAGCATGGGGACTGAATAGGGGCTCGAGCATAATGAAGAAGTTGTCACCATGAATATACTAGAGCATGGGATGTTTTGCAAAGAATGATCGAGCAAACAGGAGCGAGAAATAAAATTAGGGAAACAAATGAATGAGCAAATGAAATCTAATGGCAGAGAATAGGTTGAAAATGTAGCTTAATCCAAGTCATTTCTCGCCATGTCATGATCGGAAGATGCTCGTTCGTTAGTGATTACGATGGCGCGGGGAGATGGGAGATGAGTAAAGAAATTAAAATTAAATGATTTTGCTAAAGGTTGTCAAATGGTATTAAATGGAGGGGCCCGTTCTATTTTCTCTCAGATGTTAAGTTAATTTTTTTTAAGTAAAATAGGATGAATGAAGATTAACGGTGGGAAAATTTGATGAAATGTAGCAAGATCATGACCATTGCCCGCCATATCGCAATCCAAAAGTAAGCACAAGATTTTGATTCCGAGATGGTGAGGAGATGTGTGTGGGCCCAGGACTTGGTATTCTTTGCATTATTTTTTTTTAATATTGCAAAATGCAATGTTTAATTGGGTAAAATGGGCCTTCCAAGCAAGTATTGAAATATTTTCTTCACGGGAAGGAATGGGAGGTGGGTCCCAAGAGTAGTTTTAAATGGCACAGGTGTGATTCCAAAGTGCCAAGTGCATTTTTTAATGGGGATTGCCATTTATTTTAAGGGGAGAATTTTTAAATTTATTTTTACCCGAAGAGCTTAATATGGGAAAATTAAACCGCCCAAGAATGTTTTAATTGTAAAAGTGTGGGGAAAACATTTAAAGTAAAAGTGCATTGGTTTGGGTAAATGTTTTGTAATATGACTGTGCTGGGGTGAAAAATCAATTGGTAAATATTTTATACAGCTGGGTAGTTCAATGTGACCCCAACATAAATGCAAACATAGGTAAAATATTATAAGTGAAGTTGTAGTAAGTAAATAGAAAATAAAATATAGCAAAGGGGGAAAACAAGAGCAGAAAATGGATTTTCACGGGAATAGAGGTATATTTTTCAGTTGCAAGTAATGAGTGGGGAAGATATACGCATGGGAAATTTTCTATTGGGGAATTAAATTTGGCACATGCTAATTTGGAAGCAGAATAAAGTTAGTTACAAGGAAAATATGAAGATGCTTTGTTGATTACTGTTCAATGGTGGAGATGTTTCCAGATGGCTTTTCCTATTCAATTTTAGGGTTTCTTCTACAATTTCTTCTCCTCTACATATCCTCTTCTCTTCTCATTGTAATAGGTTAGCAAGTAGAAGTCTGGTGTGGAGCTGCATAGAAAATTATAAAATCTATAGTGACAGAGGCAATGCAAATTAGATTCTATGTCATTTTATTGTAGGATTTGAGTTTATGGATATTTAGTGTTTCATAACAGTACTGGCATTTGAGTTTAACCAGCAAATCTAGGCTCATGTCTCTCCTATGTGCAAATGTATCTGAATTTTGAATAAAGTAATCAAGGGTTATTCTATTTATCTCACTATTGTGGTGTGTGCAATTTTGGTTTTAGCTTTAATTCAAAGAATTAATTAAATTGCTTAAATGAGATTGCAGATTCATATGTTTTGTACAAGGATTTGGTAAGTAGTATTGAGCTGAGTAACAAATTGGTGATATTGTAAGGTAGTATAATCAAAGATATTATATGCTATGTGTTGAAATCTGCTATGAAACATTAGGTGTTGGTGAATTTGACTCCTCCAATGGATATGGCACTGGTCTAATTTGCATTTGTTCTTTGTGATTCAGTGTTTGTTTGTGTTCACCTGGGGCTTGCTACAATTTTAAATATAATGATTATCTTTCACCATGAAGCTATGTTGTAATTATCTCACACTCCAAATGGTTGATATTACTCATGAACAACTAATTCTATTTAGTTTTATCCCATTTTGCTGAGCTATTAAGTGAGATTATCTGTTTGAAGTTAATGATTGTTTATAATTTTGTTGCAGAGATTGTAAACTCATTAAGGGATCACCCTCTCAGGTCTTGCAGAGCCCAAAGTGTAGGAGGTATTTTAAAATCGTCATCAGCTAGTCTAGGTCCTCTGAGCTACCCTTGATTGGAATTGGAAATTCCATAGGTAGATTAGGAGATAAACCTCGTTTACAATAAAAAAAAAACACCAACACCCCCTATGTGAAAATCTACCCAACTTTGTTCATTTACAACTACTTATTTCCATTTGTTAAGCCAAGAAATTGTATATGGAGTGGTATGAGGTATTGTTTTCAACTGAAGATTTTCTACCATCTCTATAGAAACTAGATTGCCAGTGCTACCTGAATCAATCAAAATTTGCAACATTTACCTAGGCACTTACATGTAGTTTTGAAAAGAGACTTTCTTTGTGGAGGTTCCTTCTCCATTGAAACTTTTATCAAATTACTTCTCACCATGAGAGACTCACCAACTTATGGATCAACATTATGTGATGGATAATTCACATTCTCATTGCCCTCTCCTTGCACAAACTTATTTCTTCTCTCTCCTCCAGATGAAGTAGTGGACTGATTTTCAATGCATTTCCATGCTTGATGGCCTAAAAATTTATTGCACTTATAAAATTTCCCGCTGAATCTACTTGATCCTCCTCTTTGGCCTGCAAATATGTCCCTATTATTGGTTCTTCTCCCTCTAAATTTTCCCTTTGAGTATGGACTTTTCTCTTGATTGTTGCTTGATAGTCAGCAAGTAGGAATTTTCCCTTGACTTAGCAACCATCCTATCCCAAGAGGTGATTTAGAATTTCCCTTCTTTCTCCTTTCATCTTGTATATAATCCCACCAAAGTAAGGCATGGCCCTTCAACTTTGTCTTGGCCAACTTCACCCTTTTCTCTTTTGGCACATCTTCATATTCAAAATAGTTATTGAATGCTCCTATCCAATCTAAGAGTTATTCAAAATATAATTTTTATCCATACATTAGTAAATCCATATTTATCTTAGGGCCTTCTCCCTTTACTGCCTTCAATAGCATTGTCATCCTCAAGTCTTTAGGATCCATCTCTTTCTCAAACCCTATTTGGGAACTTTCCTCTTCCCCTTCTTCTTCTTCTCGGTCACTTAAGTCTCCTATGACCATTCCTCTTTTTTGACTTGTTTCAACTGCAGCAATTCTAGCTTAAAGGGATTCTATCAACTCCCTCATTAGTCTCATCTCTCTTGCATGTTTCTCCTTCATTTCATTCACCTCTCTAGCGATTGGATTCCCTTTTAGAGGTATTCTTTCTTTTCTTCACTTCAAATTTTACATCTTCAAATCAACCTATACTTTGATACCAATTTGATGTAGAGCAGAGGTAATCAAACTCAAAACAACCTCAGACAGCCACTTTCAATGGCCTTTGTTCATCAAAATGTGGGTTTTCTTTTATGAACTCTTGTTCTTCCTTATAGCCTTTTGAAAAGGCATTTTTTGGCATATCTTCCCAACCAGAACTGATATCCAAGAAAGAAGACTTGTTTTAGATACCCATTTGGCCATTATTCAACATATCTCAAAACTATGGTAGGGTGATTTGTACAAAATGCTTCAAAAAATGACTGTCCTCTTCTTGTAACTAGGCCTAATTGGCAATTAGGCATACTCCAAATGGGTTCAAGGATTCAAATTTCTCCAACACTCTCAACATATCATACATAGCCTTAATCATCAATTCCTATTGGGTGGATCAATCTCCAAAATATTTTAAATCAATACCCTAAGTCTTTAGCATTCCTAGACCTAATACATGAAGATACTAGGCCTGTGTAGCAACTCCACACGTTCCAAATCCCATTATTTTCCCCTAAAAGTTTTTGAAACCAAAGAAAAACCCTAAAAAATCCATTCCACCAAGTTTCAGGAGTTTCTATTGGTGGAATGCAAATATTTACATTTTCCTTTCTTCCTGGTTACCCTATCTAGGGTTTAGACTAGTCTGAGAAGAAATGGCTCTAACTTGCTCAAATATTGATGAAAATGAATGAAACCAAGTGAGATAGAAAGTGGATTCAATTATCTATCAATCAAAATCAAATTTATGCCATGGAAGGATCATACATATTCATACAAGTTAGTGTAGCAGCAAAATGACATTCAAAAATATAGAAAACAAAGTTTTTATTGATTCAATATTTCAAAATGTCATCAACTAGCCTTTCCTTTGACCACACAAGGAATTTTAAATAGTCACCAACCTGTTTCCAATTTTTCTTAACCAATTTTCAAATTACAACTTAACAAAACACCATTATGCCTACCTTTGACAACAAAATAGAAAAGTTACTTTTACAACATTGTGCAACTTTGTTAATTTTTTGCATCTACACACTAACTCACCCCTAAGAACTAAAACTAGACCCAAAAAAATATGAAATGGTATTTGAAGATCTTATTACATGAAAACAACTCCAACAAAAAAAAATATCAACTTTTAACCCCTTGGAGGCAAGAATACTTGTGGCTACCCCTGCACCAGCTTTTGATTCTCGTTGAAAAGTTGTCAAAATTTCATCAGGTAATTCAGTAATTGAGTTTGCATGGATTGATAACTTTTAGGGATTTGAATGCAATAATTTAAAATTTTCTTTCAATAATTATTCAATCCTCTTTAAACCTATAATCTACACATTAAAAGAGAGAGACAATGTTGGGCCATGTAGGGGCTTACCTCAGTCCCACCTTGTGTAAGTGTTTCCACTTCCACAATGGCAATATCAATGATAGGAATGATAATTGAAAGGAAGGTATGATGATATCAAAAAAAATTTAAACTCTCCACTCTTCAATAGATTCCTTGAAGGACTCAATTCATGCACATCACCTCAAGGATTTGGATTTTTCTTACTTGAATGCTTGAATGCTTTGGAGACCTACAACAAGGGCCAGCCTTCACAAAACATGAACATGAATACATATAAACTTTGACATAATATTGGATCTTGAACTACTATAATAATCTCTAAAAATGTTGCTCTTGACTTGCTCACTAATTTTGTTGATCATAATTTTACCAATATATTTTCACTTAGAATTTCAAATGATGAAAATACTAGGTATATATATGTAATTTTTCTTATTTCCCAAAAATTAAATCCCAAAAGTTGGCACTTGAAATTTCAAATTTGAATGTTAAAATGTTGAAAATAATATATTAAAAACTAGTCCTCGACAAGATAGGGGGATCCATATGCCCATGGGTGTATGGGTCCTGGCCCTATCTGCCACAAATTTTAGTTTTAGGATAAAAACATTAATTGTTTGAATTTGTTTAATGCTTGGAATCCTTTATAAAATAGTAAAAATAACCTTTATAATGCACACCATGACCATGCATAATTCTCCTATAGTATTGAAAAAATTATATTTATCAACTATCAATACTTGTATAGCATGTTATGACCTTTTCTAATGACCATGTGTCTTCCTAAGATATTTTAGTGAGTTGGTTAGAAGTCAACAAAAAATACATAATATTTTTGAAATTTAGGGTTGGAGAGAATCTATTTCTTATGCCATTTTTTATGGTGTTGCAGATGAGGGGTCACTAGGAGGTCATTTTTAATGAGTCTAAATGAATAGCTCCAAGGAGTTACAAATTTATTGGGATATCATGGATTAGGGTTTGGGCTTAAATTATACATTGTACCATTTTTGAGGGAGGTTCAATCCTCAAAATATGATGCAAAATATATAGAAATTTAGCAAGTGGCAAGGTTTTGGAGAAACTAATAAAATATTACTAAGGTTAAAGGAAGGGTGAAACTATATTTCTAAAAGACTATGAATGTTGAGGAGACCTTGGAATAGGTATTAGTAGTAAAGGGTTATCCAAAAAATCCAAAAATGAACACTTAGAAAAAAATTGAACTTGAAATGAGCTAAGAGAGTTAAGGAAGGGATAAATGCATGAAAAGGTTTGAAATTTGGAAAAATAAGATTTAGGAAACTTTCAAAGGCAAAGGAATTGAAATTTAATGAGTGAAAAGGAACAAGTACCAAAGTTAAAGAAATGCCACAACTTCGAGTCCAAAAGACAAAGGGATTTATAAGTGGTAGGAATTTGGAGTCAAGGATGACATGGGAAAGGTACTTTATGATGAGAAATCTTGCAAATCTAACTCTTAAAAAAACTAAGTTTGATAAAATCAAGAGTCATAAATCAAGGAGGAAGAAAATTAGGTACTACAGTCAAGGATGGTTTAACTTCTTGGTTTGAAAGACATGTAATTGTTGGTAACAAAGACTGGGATTGAGGTGAAGAGTGTACAGGGCTATTCTAGCAAGGGAAATTTTGATCAAATAATAGTAATTAACAAAAGGAATGGAGGGGAAAGAAAGTATGAGATTTATATGTAAGTGATAATTAAGAATTTTAGCAAATACTCTCAAAGATTAAAAAAAATGAAAATTACATGGAAATGATATGAAGGTAAGGACAAGTCCAACATTTTTTATCTACAAAGGATTTTAGGACAATAGTTAGACTTTAAATTTTTATGGGAATAGTGGAGATGATATACTAGTTAAGGGATGCCAAAAAATCTAGCACTAATGGACTTAGAAGAATTTTAGATACAAAAGATCAAGCTTTCGTAGATTGAATGGAAGAAATATGGTAGGATTACCAAGTCCAAAATTTTAATGAATAAAAAACTTCACTTCATAACTATCATGAGTAAAAGATCAAGAATGTAATACTAGGAGTATGAAAGGAGAACCAAGCCTAAAAAATTTGTGATAGAAAGCACTCTAAGATATAAACACATTTTAGCACTTGGACAACTGCATAATAACGTTAATAAGTCCAATAGGCCAACAAAATATCCACTTTGATAAATTTTACAAACTTTAGACTAGATTAATGGGATTAGGTGGAAATTTATGTTACAATTATGAAGAACAATAACCTAATAAACAAAAGAAAAGTGAATATGGTTGGGACGAAATACTAAGATGGACAACCCTAAAATTATTAAACTTTACCAACTCTAAAAAAATCCAAGAAAAAGGCCATCATATCTCTACAATTAGAGTTTTTTTAACCTTTTGAAGGCTTTAGAGAATGGTGAACACATGGGGGAAATCTAGGGTAGACTTAGATAGATTTTGTACAAATGGAAATTCCACTTGTATTATCTCAAACTAGTTGTAAAGGATAGGTTTACATAGATTCACTATAACATATGGGCAAAGATAAAGAATGCAATAGTAGGAGTATGAAAGGAGATCCAAGCCTAAAATTTTTGTGATAGAAAGTAATCTAAGATTTAAATGCATTTCAGCACTTGCAAAACTAACATGACAACTTTAACAAGTCCAATAGGCCAATAATATCCACACATAAATAAATTTTACAAAATTTAGACTAGATTATTAGTGTCAAGTGGAAAATTATGGAAAATTAGTTTAGAAAAAAATTTAAGAACCCCCTCGAAAAAGGTGTAAAAACTTGGAAAACCTTTTATACTTTCCTAATAAATATTAATTTTATTGGCATTTTTTTCATTTTTTAGGGAAAAATAATAATCTCAATTGGCAAATCTTTTGTAATCACTAGAAGTTTGTAGAAAATCCTAGCGAATTATAACTTTTTTTGAACCAACAAAATATTTTCATTAGCAATTAAAACCTATTATCAAACCAATAAAAAATTCCATTGGTGAATCAAACCTCTTTGAAAACCAATAAAAATTTCATTGGCACATTAAACCTATTTTTAAACCAATAAAAAATCATAGCGTGGGTGGCAAAAATATCAAATGGTACATATTGTTCTATTCCACGACAAATTTTCCACACACCCAAATTTCTCCATAAAGTCTTCAAAATGGAGATAGGTTTCAACATATTATAATTTCTTATTAGAAGTGAGCCACTAAGTGAAATACTATGTTTGAAGATAGATGTTAGTGTAACTTAATGACTAGTAACTATGACTATGAGTTATATTATTTAATAAGTTAATATAACATTAATATAACCATTCGATGAATCTTGGATGGAAAATTGTAGCTACATTTCAAAAGAAAATATATGAAGCACTAGAATTGTGAATTAAAACCTTTGAAATAACCCTAGAATCATTAGATTTGCAAATATCAATGGTTGGACTTTTATTACTTGTTAAACGGCCCCTTATAAATTTATTAAACATAGTTATTTACATTATGTAGAGGAGGGGGACCAACCACACCAAGGCTCCAAGTCATGGAGAGTTGAGAGCAAAAGACTGCCCTAATCTACCTCACGTTGGACAAGCTTTGAAGGTCAAGGATAGAGAATGAAGAGCACTCTTAGTGCTTCTATCACTCTAATAACCTAAGAGTTTTGATGGGGCTAAATGAGCAAGGTTTTGGAACCTAAATTTTGCCTTAGACAACTCTATACCAAAGGACAATAGCATAGTTAGGGATGATAGCGCAGTGCACTAGCATATATACAAACAAAAAGTATAAAAGGGTAGTAAAAGGTATAATAAAACTACTAATAAATTAGTGGTTGAGGTTTAGAGTGCTAACTAAAATGATGACAGATAGAATAAGCAAAATAACTAGAAAAATGATATAGAAGTGATAAGAATGAAGGTGACGGAAGTGAACTCATGAAGGTTATAGTTCTCCAGCAATCTCCACATGAACATGTACCTACACACAACCAAGAGAGGAAAAATGTTGGGGCTATATAGGGGTTTTCCATAGTCAAACCCCTTCTTTGGTGTTTCCACCTCCATAGACAACCAAATAGATAGATATGTAGAAATATGATAAAGAATATGATGTTGGAATGGAAATGAAACCAATCACTACAAGAGACACTATGCTACTCAAATCCAGCAACAAAGTAGTAATACAAAAGTGTTACCACCCTCGACCAAAGGAACTCAAGGCCAATGAGAGTGGAATGCAAGTCCATAACTATGGCAGAGTTGACGTAGCCACAATAATGTTGAAATTAGTCTCATAAGATACCAAGCTACAAATTTTGTGGTAGATGTGAAGAATGTTGTGATTGTTGGAATCGTGAAGCTAGTAGTGTAGGAATTAGCTTGAGTATGGAAAAAAATGTGAAGCTAGAAGATCAAGAATTGCTAAAAAGATAAAGAACTGCTAAGAAGATGGAATGAAAATGAAAGATAACCATTTGAAGAAGGTTTGGGAGGGAAAGAGTTGTTCAAAGGTCAAGAGGAAGGCATAGGGGCATTACATTTCATAAGCAATGGAGAATGTAATGCCTCTACACATTTCAGAGGCAAGAATCCTATCAAGACAAAAACATGCCAGGTAGACGTCCTTGCGTCATGTGCATGTCCTTGACAAAAATTCCTCCATCGACACTAAAAACAAGCACCAAGTGGATGTGGTATGGAATGAGGGCAGGAAATTACTTAGTCGGATTCGATTTTTTTAAGGTGGAGGGTGGAAAAGGGGATTTTTCAAGAGGGGTGAAAATTCACTCCTATAAATTTTTCCCCCACTTTAGCGAACATGAGTGCCAATGAGTGTTTGGAAAAGTAGGTTGAAATTTTTTAGAAATGTATACCTAGACCATTAAGGAAGTAGAATGCAATCTGGTGAGCTTGAAAGTGTAGGGAAAGCAAATGGCTCCACAAGTAATCTCTCCTAAGGAGGATTGAACAAAGTGCATCAAAGGCCCATAGACCAATGTTGGACAAATCCCACAGGATGTAAGCACTTCACATGTCCTTAAACCTACAAAGAGGGCATTGTCAGGTACTCTCTCTTAATGGAAGCCCATTGTGAGGGGACTCTATAGAGTTGGATTAGAAAGTAACTTTATAGGTGCACTTGCAAGATGACATGTTAATCCACAGATAAAACATGCTAGAAAAAAAAAAAAGCAGTCATGCAGGTAGACAAGAAAAAAATCATGTAGACAGTCAAATATTTAAGGAGAAAATTATGAGGGTGTCCCTTGGTAACCCTTGAAAAAAAGAGGGGTCCACTCAAGGGATACACTATTTGAAAGAGATAAGGGTATTTTTCATAAATGAATTCAACATCAAGGAATCCTTTTAAAATATTTTTCACTTCATCAAGTAATTCAAAAGGATGAAGGCCCCCTCATAAGGGGAAGGTCGTAAATTTTCCCACAAGAGAAGGTTCTCCCTCCTTGGAGGAATTTTTTTCATATTCTTTCTTTACGAACCCATGATGAAGGAAAAATATTCTACTAGGGGTCCTTGTCAAGGAATGTGATTGTTGAAAAAATATTTTAGAAATATTTTTAAGAACTATTTGTTTTCCACCAAATGCATTTTCTGAAAATCAAAGTGACATGATAGCCCTCCCTTAGGATGGTGTGTGTTGAACACAAAGCCATGTGACATCCTAAGGAGAGAAAATCAAGAATGAAAAAGTGAAATTGTTTCCCGCGAAACATAATGAGATGTAATTGTCATAATGTTGTTGCACATGCAATGGACAAAACATGAGCACCACAACATCACAAAGAAAGAAAGATAAGTACATGCAAAGAAAGAAAATACAATAACATCATGAACAAGGGACAGGGGCGATCTGATATTTCGGGGTCAAAGCTACTCATAAATATAGATAAATAGATATAATAATATATAAATAAAATGTCATCAACCCCCTACTATATTAGATCATATGAAGAAAGTCACTGAAAACAAAATAAAAATGAAAAATTAGGTCAATATTGAAGGGAAGCCTAAATACCACTAACACTATGCATCATCCCCAATTGTTGAAAATCAATACACAATAGATAAAGAATGATGTGAAAAATAGAGGAATTTTTACAACACAAAAACACTCCCATATCCAAGCACCTGCAAGGGTGACAAGGGTCATCCAGGAACATATAAAGCAAGAACAAGGAAACATAATACACACAAACACACAATCTAATCTATAGATAAAGAAGAGGTGCCCACCTAGTCCTCATAAATGAAGAGGTCATTTTTCTCCCCATCTAGATCATCATAAGGGGAAGGCGAATGAGCATGCAAGGGAAGAATATAAAGGGAGGAACCCTCTGACCCTCCCATAAAAAGAGCCTAGGGAGAAGCCCCCTTGAGGTCTTCTTTTCTTAGTTCTTATGAGATGAAGGTTAGTGATTTCACAAAGATCAGTGATAGGGTGGGGACCTTGTCCACAAAATTAAACATGCACTTTACAGGAGTTCCATGCATTAACGCAATGGGAAAGGGAGGTGGTACATGACACAAGCTAGTGCAAAACCACCCTCTAAAGAAGGAAAACCCTTATTTTGAACCCCATTTCTAGCAAGTCCATCCTCCATCTGGGTAGGAAGAGGAGATAACCACAAAAAACATAACTGAGGTATTCGACATGTCCATGGGTTTTGAGAATGGTAGGATGTGTGGGAGGTACATAAAAAGGGGTGGCTCAATCAAACAATCAATAAACACCTGCAACCTCTTTGGGTGAGGATCATTTATGCTCATAGTAGGAGCCGAAAGAAAAACAAAAGCTAAAGGAATTGAAGTGGAGAGGATGGGAGGGGAGGACACAATATAAAGTGTCAAAGAAAGAATTACCATCTCTTATTCCATCTTCAACAAGGTAGCTTGCTTAGCAACCAGATCCTTCCTTCAATGCTTGCACTCATGTGTAAGTAGGTTTTTGCGACTCTAAGAGCTAGAGGTCAAAAGCTAAGATAGGATAGAAGAATAATGTTTGACCATCAAAGTATCCATTATGGTCATTTTCAATGGAGGAAGAGACTCCTAGATGGGAATAGGAGAAAGAGGTTGAGAGGATGATGGAATAATAAGGGGAGCTGGCTTTAATACCTTAGTGATGATCCTCTTCCCATTCACTACCTTAGAGGTAGGAGTAGTAGAAGGCTACAAAGGTCGAGGCATAGAGGATGCCCATAGGGATCCTTCTCATTACCATATGCACCAGGTCAAGGTCCTGTGGGTAAGATAGGAAGTTAAGATACTTGATAATTGGCTTTCCACCAAGTGAGAACCATTGGACTCTTTATACAAAAGCCAAGATTAGTAACCTAAAGTTCTTTTACATGGAAGGAGGTAGAGGTGGGGCCTTGGCCAGATGTAGGATTCTCCTTTCCCTTTCAAGAGGAAGAGGCAACTTTCTATTGCACCACAGGGTGAGTCACCTTTGACCATCCTTTGCCTTTACTTTTTTACTTTATGTAGTTTTGGTAAAGTAGGTCCATCCTAGGAGGAAGCAAACCCATTGGGGAAAGCCAAAAATAATTCAAGGAATAACCCCCATAAGATACAAATGGAGGATATCTAGTGTCATGCACAACATGCGTGACATCTTTGTGAGAGAAATTTAAACATTTATGAATAACATAAGCGATTACATTCATGAAAGCTATCCACGGGATTCCCAACTTCACCTTGAATAGATCAGTTTCTGAAATGACATCAAAAGTAATATCCACAACCCTAGGTCCTACTAGGATGGAAAGAGTTATAGAGCCATACAGAACAAGAGAGAGACAGTAATGCATATGTATAATAGATTTCATCTTCTCATATTGCTCCCTTTGTAATGAATTTATTCATAATGTCTCCTCTGTAATAAAATTCACTTGACTCACAGAGTCGACTAGGACTCGTGTCACAATTTTTCCATTGAGGTGAGCATGAATGTATAGGGAAGAGGGCTTTTATTCAAAGGCAAGTCCTACGAGGTGAAAATCACATCTAGCAAGCCAATCATAGGCTATGGGTAAGGATTAGGAGTAAACAAAACCATATCTATGTATGTTGAGGCTTTAGAAGATCCATTGGAAGCTCGCCAATAATCAAGTTCATAGAGTGAGATGGAAATGAGTCCATATAAATCTGAAAATCGCTATTTTCCTTTTCCACCAACTTATTCAAGTTCGATTTCTTTCCATCGAGAAAAATGGTACCGTCATCGATTTCGTCCTATATCTCATGATGGAGGAACATGCAATGCTCAGTATCATGCCCGTGAACATGATGGTACTGGAAAATTGAATTTCCATCATACCAATTGGGATAGGGTTCCTTTAAAGTTTGATTATTTTCTAAAGTTATAATCAGTAACTTTTGCAGAACAAAAGAATAAGATTAAGATAATTTTTTAAATTTTGTGTTGCACGTAAGGTCATGATCATTAGTTGCGGTAACTACATTTGCAATAACCTTTAATTTTCTTGAAATGGACACTATGGATTTTCCTTCGAAATGGGAGCACAAGGAGGATCCCTTAGATTGAACCACCATTTTCTGGTATTCCCACAATGCAACACATAGATGTGTGAAAGAAGGGTATTTCATTGAAGAAAATTTCTCCTTCCAATCTCGTTGCAGGTTTCCTATGAATACCTTATGCACATCCGATACAGGCAACATGTACAAGATTTGTGAAAAGAGAATTTGGTATAACACAATGGAATCGGTTATCTTCTCATGTTATCCCTTCTTACATTGGACAAGATTTGAGAAGGTTATCTTTGAACCAATAGCTTGGAATTGATGGAGAAACTAATTGACGAGTGTTTCAGATGAGGATATGGAATTGTTAGACAAGGAACAATACCACTTGAGTGTTCTATCCTTAAGAGATTATGGGAAAATATTTTCCTTTAGAGCATAATGATGAAATAAATCCATACACATTTGGTTAAAAGATGATACACGTGTCTATTGATACCCTTTACCATCATACTTCTCAAATTTTGGAATCTCCATTCCCTAAGGGAAAGGAGTGCTTAATACTGTCACTAACAATGGAATATGTCGAGAGAAGGATTGAAAGATAGGTTGGAAGGAGGCTTGAGATAGGTTTTCCAACTGGTTTTGCATTTGGCCCATATTCTGAAGAAGAGCATTCAAAATAGTGTCTAAAGATGATAAAGGTTCAGTGGAACCTCCCTAGAACCTCCTCTAGAACCACCTCTAGAGCCACTGCCAAAACCACCACTGGGTCCACTAGTGTGGACCCTATTGGAGCCACCATCATGGCCTCTACCAAATCCACCACTACCAACACTACAATCACTACTAGAACCAGCACCACTCATTCCACCAGAACCCCCACCACCATGGGCAGTAGGGGGTGAAATTAAAAGAAAGAGGTATTATACTCACCTTGAAAGTATTGGGTTTCTGAGAAGTAGAGGAAACACTGATCGAGGGGCCTATTTTTTCCATGCATATAGACATGGTAGGAATCAAGACACTTATTTGTCTCTCATAAGCATTGAGCATCTCCCCTCAGGTGGTGCCTGATCTAATGTTATACGAAGAGATGTATGCTTTTGTTTGATCGGTTATGCTACACAAGAAATCTATGCATGTCTGATCCTTTCCTAACATGTATATTACCTTGCTAACAAGCTTAGTAACAAGCTTAGTGTCTCTTGTTATATTAGATGCTTTCTCCAAATGATTCACAAGGTCTAAGAACCTCTTGTCTAATTCCAAAAAAATTTCTACAGGAATATGTACAACATCATCCTCATCTACGGATGAAGCCATAGGGGACATTGGAGGAGTGGGCATATGAGTAGTCTAATTAGTGAAACCCATCTCATCTATAAAGCTTATAGAAAATCCAGTATTAAGACTAGAAGTGATCTTCATATTTTTCATTTGTAAGTGTCACCTACTTCTTCTAACCACATACCTAGAGGTCATAGACTAGGTTGTGATGCTCATAAAAAATCACAACATCCGAGTTTACAATAGTCACCAAGTGCGAGGGAAAAAGTCTTGACACAAAGAAATAGATAGATGTTGTTCATGTTAGGTTCATCAAAATGTAGAGGAGGGGGACCAACCACACCAAGTTTCCATGTCACGGAGAGTTGAGAGAGGAAGGATGCCCTAATCTATCTCAAGTTGGATAAGCATTTGAGTTCAAGGATAGAGAATGAAGAGCACTCTTAGTACTTCTATCACTCTACTAACCCAGGAGTTTTGATGGGGCTAAATGAGAAAACTTCTGGAACCTAAGCTATGCCTTGGACAACTCTTTGCTAGTGGATAGCAATGCAGATCAGGGATGATAGTGTGACACATTGGTGTCTCAGAGGTGCACTAGCATCCATACATACAAAAAGTGCAAAAGGATAGTGAAAGGTATAGTGAACCTACTAACAACTTAGCAGTTGATTTTTAGAGTGCTAACTAAAATGATGATAGATAGAATAAGAAAAATAACTAGAAAGATGATATAAAAGTGATAAGAATGAAGGTGATGGAGGTGAACTTACAAAGGGTCCAATTCACCAGCAAGCTCCACATGAATGTGTACCTACACATAGCCAAGAGAGGAAATTTTTTGGAGCTGTATAGGGGTTTGTCGTAGTCAAACCCTCGATTTGGTGTTTCCACCTCCACTGACAACTAGATAGATAGATATGTAGAAATATGATAAATAAAATGATGTTGGAATGAAAATGAAACCAACCACTATGAGAAACACTATGCTACTCTAATCCAACAGAAAATTAGTATTAAAAAAGAATTACCACCCTTGACCAAAGGCGCTCAAGGCCAATGAGAGAGGATTACAACTCCACAACTATGGTAGAGTCTACATGGCCACAACAACACTGAAAGTAGTTGATAGAGCTTCCAAAAAAATTTCAAAATTTTGAGAAAATCCATGTTTTGGTCATGATTTATGAGCCTTTGTGCCAAAGGATGGGTTAGGGTTTTGGTCTAGAATCTTTCCATTTAAAAATTTGCATCATAAACCCTAGGCATCTTAATTATTTATTAACCAATTGCACCTGGTTTCCAGTTGTCTAAGTCACAACTTGAGCCATCCAATCCATTATCTTTACTGACCCCTTAGCCTAGGCCCGTCAGTCACTTCGTGCTTTCTATGGTTTCAAAAGTTTCTAAAATTCAGGGGAAATATTTTATGGTAAAATACTTAAGTCAGAAGTCTATAAATTCCAAGGGGTCAAGTCTCATCAGCCTAGCTATGGCCCCATCTTTATGACTAACCTTTTTGCAAGTGTAAGATGTTCATCATTCGATCACAAGATCTGATCTTGTCCATTCCCTGCTAGCCCCACATAATTAAAATAATGGTTTGTGGGGTTAGCGGGTGGTGGACGCGCATCCCTTGCAGGTGTGGGGCTTGACCACCATTATCAAGCTTGATGCCAAGAAACTTCAAATCAACGGCCACAATGGAGTGTGGGAAGAAATCTTAGTCATTCCCTGCCAGCCCCACACAATTAAAATAATGGGCCATAAGGCTGACAAGCGAATGATACACAAATTCCTTGGTTGCCTAAAGGTAGAGTGGGTGGAGCCCATAGATGGGTTTGTTGACACCCAACTGGATGGATATCATCGGCTGAGCATTGACTAGCAGTAGCAATTGAAAGTTCAAATATGTGACTTCGAGTCATCCAATACACCACCTCATTAGAGGATCCATGGCTTCCATTTAAAACTAGAAACATGAGTATGATACTCATTTTGTTTCATGTGAATGGGCCCTAATGGCTAGAGACACTTGTAGGATTAATAAAACTTGATCCTTATGTGTGTGAATGATTACTCTCCTATAATCATTGGAATTTGGTACATATATTTTCATGCACCTTACCTAGGCAATTAATAGATGTGATGTGAACACTAGTAATTGACCATTTGGGTGCTTGTGTGGCATTCATTGAGCATTGATGATCAACCTGATCAAATTTCTTGATAAATATGGGTGATGACTTTGGTTTTCGCCATTGCAATCAAGAGTTAAAATTTTCTAAGTCTATGGTAGGAGTGTTTTACATATGTGAAGTTTTTTCCTTAGTGAAAATGAGAAAATTAGTTTTTTCTGCTTCCCCAGTGCAGAAGTCTTCAAGGCTCAACTTGCAAGAATCACACTATAATGTCCCATAGGATGAACATGGTATGCTCAGAGTTGTTTCAACTTATAAGCAAGAGGGTAATAAAGAGGCCCAGGATTGGAAATCTATGTAGGTTGTTGTGAGGAGCAACTATAAGTTAAGGAACCGAGTTGTGACTAAAGAAATGACAAGGGTTAAGGAGAGGGAGCCCGCAAGGTTTATAAGGGTAAAATAGAGAAAGATCAAGTACGATCGAGGTTCTCTAGGATGGCATAATTTGCCTACTGCAATTTTGATAGCCCATTAGATTGTGAAACTAATATGGATTCTATCTATCACCAATATCTTATGGTTGTGAGTGAAGTGCCAAATTGGGATGATGAGGTGGTAGCAGTTGCCCTGATTTCAACAAAGACACCAAGTGGGCATATTCATTCTATTGCTAGCAAGGACACTAGTGAATGCAAAGTGGTGGTTCCCTTGGCCCCTGTGTACTTTGGCTTTGGTTCTCATTGATTGTGATTGCATCTAGTGTTTGGGTTCTAGTTTTGTTGTTTGATGATAATGGTGCTCTGATGGAGTTTTTTGTCTATTGTGTTAATGCAGATGGATTTTTGGTAATATCCTAAAAAACTTTTTTCTTTGATATGGTTGTGTAGGGTAATGGATCATTAATAACTAACGATGATTTTGGTGGCATTGACCATTTCTTCCCCTATTTTTCAAATGATTATGTCTAACTATTTGGGGAATATCCAAAATGCAAATGAAATTAATTTTGAAATGAAATTGTAACTATAATTGAGCTGGATGCTTGTTTCTCTCTTGTTCTATAAAAGGGATTTTAGGTTTCATTACAAAGGGTTCATTTTTTGAGTCTCGTTATGGTCTAGTTAGAAGCTAAGCTCAGAAAGTAGTATACTGTAGAAAATATCAATGAATTGAACAATAAATTGTCTTGGTAATGGGTCATGTATGTAAGAATCTTGAACTAGTTTTATAGAAGTCACAGATATGGAAGAGAATGCTAATTCTCAAGCATATACTCTCATGTATTATTCTATTAAAAACTATAAATGAAAATGATCAATGATCTTTTTGTTCATCTTCAGTTGTTTTAATTAAATGTGTGGGTTTATCTTTGCTTCAATTAAAAGAATTGACTAAATAGCTTAAATGAAGTCAAAGGTCTATAAGTGAAGAGTATAGGATTCGGTAAGAAGTAATGTTCTAGATGCAGTGAGTTGAATACAACAAGGTATTATGACAATAGTCCATCAATTTCTGAATTAAATGGCTTATATATTAATGGTTGTTGCATATTTGACTCCATTATCCCAATTGATGAAGCACTGGTCAATTCATTATGCAATCCCAAAGATAAATGAGCTAGTAATATACTTGACTAGGGATTTTAGATGAGAATGACAATATTAAAAAGTTTCAATCACAAGGAATGGATTTAAAGTACCACCTGATTCCTAGCAATAGATGCTAATTTTTTTAAACATCACCCAAGCCTTTAATGAATTGTGCCTATTTACACTTAGTAGGAATAAATCTTTGTATAGAAGTGTTCTTGAAGAATTCAATATCAAATGAACATGATCAGGAATACCATCCTAGGTCCCTAGAGCCTAAAGGGTAGGAGTGAAGGCCTTGGAATCCTTTACTCATTTCTTGGCCACTAGCTTTGAAGATTCTTGAGCATAAGGGTTGTCTACCCTTTAGAGAATTTCAAGGTTATGCTAGAAGAAACACCAAAAGAATTAGCGACTCTAGTGGGGAGAATTATCAATCTCCAGTTGAAGATTGTTGTAATTCAGTGTCAAATATTTGGTGAATTTGAACTTTGGTTCAAATTTTGAGAAGCTCTTGGACTTGGAAATGTTTTGGTCGAGTCGAAGTTCAAAGAATTTGAGTGTGACTTTGTTGATGGAGAAGACCCATAATGATATTTACCTTTGAAGGAACTTCATATTATTTGAAGTTTAATCCTTTGTAAAAGAGGTGGAGCATTTTTCTAAAGAACCTAATAAAGAATACAACATCCTAGATCTTGCAAATTTCTAGTTGGGAGATAAAGTTTGATAGTTTCTACCAATTAATAGGTATTGTCATAAATCTAGAGAAAATATTATTGAATTTTCATACAATTTATGGGAAATATTCAAGACTTAAGATGTAAATGATTCCTAATTAGGTGAAATAGCACCAAGGGAGGGAATAGTATTTGAAATTTTACATGCTTCTAAATTGTGATTTGTTATTCACATTTTATGATAAAGGAGTATGTTATATCTTTGAATTCTACTTACTAGATGATCTTAAGTAGAATCCAGGCTGAAGATTTTCAACGCATAATGGTTTGAGTTTATGATGGAAAAGGGGGTTTGAACTGCTTTCATAATTAAAACACTGATCTAACAAGGCTAGTAAAAGTGTGAGAAAATGCATTATCGATCTGTGCATTCTTGTGCGGAACCAAATGTAACAATGTATAATGGGAAACCCCTATCATATCAAGGAAAATTCAGTACTGAAAGGTATAGGGCTATAGATTCTAGTAATATTTGTGGTTATCCAAATATTGTACCATCAAAAATTAGAGAAAAGGTACCAAAGTTCAATGGTGAAAAAGTTTGAATCATCAAGCAAGCACTTCCAAGAATTTGTTGATGTGATGGGAGATTATGAATTACAATTTGAGGATGTCGTCACAAAATTGTTTGTTCAGTCTCTAAACGGAGATGCTAGTGATTGGTTCAAATATCTACTAGCATCCTCTATACACTCATGGGATGAGTTTAAAGTAGTGTTCATGGAGCAATTTGGTGAAAGGATTGACCCAGTCTTAATAAGAAAAAAGTTCATGAGCATGGAGAAAGAAGAGGCTAAATTAGTCCCCTCTTTTAATCTTAGATTTTCAAACATAATAAGAGAGATCCCTGAAAGCATAAGACCAAATGATGTAGAATGTTTGATTTTGTGCTTAGGTGCATTTGATAAAAATATGAGTTATCTATTAAGAGACAAAGAGCCCACAACATTGCATGAAGTAGTTCAAATTGCTATAGATATTGAGAACAACTTGAAATATTCAATTATGAAAGGATATTTAGCCATTAGTATTGGTCATCCTAGCACATTTCATGCAAATAGAACTAGTGGATTGATCAGTAGAGATATATTTCAAGATGATAAGGCATTTGATGTTCCGATTCCTCCATCACCACAATATGAGGATCATAGTAAATCCTGATTTGAATATTCACAATATCAAAGAAAAGCTAATCATGTGTTCTTTGTTAAAATATTATATGAAATGCAAATGTGCAAAGAAGATTCACCTTATGATTTGTTCTCTAGGTTTATGGATGCTTTGTTGGAGGTACCCAAAAGTGTCAAACTAGATGATTCTAAGTGCATTGATCTATTTTTTGAAATGTACCAATCGAGACTGAGTACCTTTCCAAAGGAATTGAGGCCTCACAGTTTAAGCCAAGTAATTAATTGGATAAGGATTGTGGAGGGAGCCAAGAATGATTATGCACAACATATAATGCCCTTGAATGTTAGTGGGCATAGTACTATTGAGAAAGATCAATAAATAATGTAGAGAGATGAAAAAATGCATTATAATATGAACATCCATTATGTTCTTTGGGAGAGTATAATGATTGTAATCAATTCACAAATAACACATTTACTGATCAATACAATAGTGATGGAGATGAAGATGTGTAATATGATAACATAAGGGATGTGTGTGACTTGCATCCTTGGGATGTCTTGGATAGTGAAGAAGTGGAGGAGATACAAGAGGTTGTCCCATCTCATGATTTGAGCAATAGTAGTGGTGCTAATGTTGATGATGTGTGGCCACAAACTGATGATCAAGGTATTGAAAATGAAAATTTAGACATCCAATTTGAGGAACCTGAATGTAGTCTTAGTATTGGTGATTTTTCATGCAGTGGTAGTTGTGATGGCATTGGGTTAAGTCATTCCTCTAGTGATCGTGATTTTTCTTATGAAGTAAGTATTTAATCTTTTATTTAAAATAGGAATTATGCTCATAACAGTGAGAATGTGTGTCTACTTGGGAGTGAAAAATTTTCTTCATGTGAAGAGTTCTCATAATTTGAATCAATGATGTTGAATAAAAATAATTTGGAAGAATTTGAAAATTCATCTATATGCTCCTCAAGTGATTACAGTGATTTTGATTGTGATGATGATTCACAAGATTTAGATCTTCATGTTGGGGAAGAAAAAGCTTCTATGACAACAATGAAGATAATGGATAAACCTTTATTTGATGAACCTCCATCCCCACTAGCTAATAGAAGTGATGATCCTTATTGGTGTAGAGATAATCCACTTTTTGAGGATTCTAGTGAAGCATTTGATGCATGGTCAGGATATGGCTGTGAGCAAATAAAGCAATACACTGATAAGTTTTTTGAAACTAGTGCTTATGAGCCTTTCACATTTTGTACTGATGTTTTAGGTAAGATTAAGGATCATGAGGAGATTGATCTCTATGAGTCTTTTTCTCAAGAATGTAATTGCCTTTATGAGGGAAATCTAGAAGTGCTTCAACTACTTGAAGGATACGATGATGCAAGCATCCATAATACCAGTTTATTTCATAATACTAGTTTGGTATGAAAGATGCCAAAGTTCATGATAGCAGTAATCAAGGGGATTATGAATATTTCACTTTTCTAGTTCATACATAGAGAATAGAGTTTAAGCAACCTGATGAACATATGGGTTATGCATACTATGGAATGAATGAGTTTCAAATGTTGTTTGATTATATTTCTCAACAAGGGACATTCTATAATGATGAGGGCAGTTTTGCAAACATGACATGTCTGGTGGGTGCTGTTAACCATAATGGAGTTGATTGTTGGGAAATTGTTGGTACAATTGGTGATCCAATATAGACAGCAGGAAACAAGGTATTTGACAAGGGTAAGATTTATTTCTAAGTTTTGGGGGGCTTGGGGCCTCCAATTCGGGGAGTGAAGCTTGAGAATTCTGAAGGGCTTTTTAAATTCAAAAGAAAACATATGGCATAGCCTTGTAAATACTATAAATAGGTCCAGTGTGTTTCCTTTTGGTTGTGTCAACTTGTATTGTCTCGACAGGCTCTTGGGATTTTTTTACTTCCTTGCTAGTTTTCTTCAATGTGAGATTTGAATTCTTTCCATACCCACTAGGGGTATGCATCCCTGAGCATGAGCCACAAATAGAGCTTCCAAATTTTTTGCAAAATTTTAAGCAAATCCATGTTTTGGTCATGATTTCTAAACCTTTGTGCCTAAGGATGGGTTAGGATATTTGTTTAGAAACTTTCCTTTTAAAAAATTGCATCATAAACCCTAGACGTCTTAATTTTTTACTGACCTGCTACACTCGATTGCCAATTTTCTGACTCATGACTTAAGCCGTCCAATCCATTTTCTTTACCGAACCCTTAGCTTGGGCCCGTTAGTTACCTCATGCTTTCTATGGTTTCAAAATTTTCCTAAAGTTGAGTGAAATATTTTATGGTAAAAGACTTAAGTCAAAAAAATTTAAATCCGGAGGGGTCAAGTGTCATCAGCCTAGTTGTGGCCCCATCTTTATTACTAACCTTATTGCACATGCACGATGTTGATTTTTTGATTACAAGATCTGATCTTGACCATTCCTTGCTAGGCCCATATAATTTAAATAATGGGTTGTAGGGTTAGCATGGTGTCGATGCATATCCCTTGCAAGTGTGGGGCTCGACCCCCATTATCAAGCCTGATGCCGAGAAACTTTAAATCAACAACCATGATGGAGTGTAGGAAGAAATCTTATCCTTTCCTCGCTAGCCTCACGTAATTAAAATAATGGGTCATGGGGTCGGTGGGCGAACGATACATGGTTTCCTCAGCCATTTGAAGGTAGAGTGAGTGAAGCCCATGTATGGGTGTGTTGATGCCCAGCTGGATGGATATCATCAGCCAAACATTGGCCAATAGTAGTAATTGAAAGTTCAAATTTGTTTGACTCAATCTGATTCATTCAATATACCACCTCATATGAGGATCAATGGCTTGCATTTAAAACCTTAAACATGAGTATGATAGCCATTTTATTTCATGTGAATGGGAACTAGTGGCAAGAGACACTTGCAAGATTTATTAAACTTGATTCTTATGCATGTGAATGATTACTCTCCAGTAGTAATTGAATTTGGTACACAAATTTTCATGCACCTTACCTGGGTGATTAACGACTATGATGTGAACACTAGTAATTGACTATTTGCATGCTCGTGTGGTGTTCATTGAGCATTGATGATCAACCTAATCAAACTGCTTGATAAATATGGGTGATGGCTTTGGTTTTCACCATTGCAATCAGGAGTTAAAATTCTCTAGGTTTGTGATATGAGTGTTTTACATCTATGAAGTTGTGTCCTCAGTGAAAATGAGCAAGGCAATTATTTTTTCTTCCCTAGTGCGGAAGTCTCCAAGGCTAAACTTGGAGGAATCACAATGTAATTGTTGGAAGAATGACTAAATGTTTTCATTGATGTCACCATATTATTTAAGGTATCATACCTTGAACTAGTATGCAAAATAGGTTTACATCCTCTGGTTTTTGGTTTCGTGTTTTGGTCTACATTTCCCCTCTGGTGATCATCATTGATTAAGGTTTTGGGAAAAGGTTTATTGTTACTAGAAGCGTGTATGTATGCATTCCTATATGTTAATATGATTGGATGGTGAGTTGGAATCATTTTAGTGATTTTATTTGTCATTAGGTTAAGTCATGGTTGACCTAATGATCAATTAATAGTTTAACATGTATTGCAGATATATATGCAACCTAGCTTTGTTCCCAACCAGCATAATATTGCATGCCACATAGTTGAATTACTTTTGGATAAGTTTTGTATAAAGCCAAAAATTATATTTTTATAAATAAGTATTTTATCCAATTAGGCCGACCTAATTGATGCATATGGATATATTAGATATATATACAAGATGGTTTGTAGATAGAAAAAGCAATGGAAGTTAGTGTTATGTGAAGTGTATGAAGGAAAAGAAGAGTGAAGATTAGTTTGCTAAAATGCAAGCAAATTCTCTGAGCATCAAAGGAACTGAATCTGCAGTAGTGGTGTAACTCTATCAATTCACATTCTGGTTGTAAGCCATTTTTGTTTCTATAATATTTTATAGGTAGTGAGCCACACTTTTTGGATAGTGAGTCCTTGTAAGTAGTGAGCTTTTGTACCTGGCAGTGAGCCTCTTTTGTATCTGGTGTTGAAATAACTATTTATTGTGAGCTAATCCTCACCGTGGTTTTCCCTCATTGGGTTTTCCATGTAAAACTCTAGTGTCTATGTTTTGTGTGAATTCATGCTTTTTCTTTCTCTTCTCTATTATATGAATTAAGGTAATTGAAGGTGTTTGTTCAATGAGTTAAAGAAGATACAGATTCACCCCCCTCTTAGTATATTGAATATTCAACAATTGGTATCAGAGCTCTAGTTCCTCTAAGGACATCTAATAGTTTGAGGAAGATCCTGTAGATTGAACAAATGGATAAATAAGAGCTCTAGATTTCTCTTGAAGACCTTGATAAGGCTGAAATTGAAAACAAAGATCTGAAAGAAAATCTTGATGAAGAAAATGAGTGTGTCCCAAAGTTGAAAGAGAAATTAAATAAATTCAAATAAAGACATAGATAAATGAGTGAGCAACTAAAACAAGAAAATGAAGAGATTACTAGATTAAAGGTGAAAGTAGATGAAAAGAAGAGAGTTGAGGAATATCTAAAAATAGTGATACAAAGTAAGTCTGATGTATGCTCAAGGCTTGAATGGGAAGTGATGAATCTGAAAGTGGATCTAGAGAAAGAAAAACTCTATGAAGATTATTTCATGTCAAGCTCCACCAAGCTTGATGAATTGATAGTAGGAGAAATAACTTTTAAAGAAGAAGGTGGTTTAGGTAATGAAGCTGATGAAAATATGCAGAACTCAAATCCAGTAAATAATCAGAAGACTCAAGATAAAGGGAAACAAAAATGAAATCTAGGAAGAAGATTGCCTATCAGACAACCAAATTCTCAAAGGTACCCATCATTTAATGGTGCTTGTTTTACATGTAATAAATCTGGTCATAAGGGAACTGAATGCAAAAGCAAAATGAATCATTTTTTTGGCTCCTTCTTCAGACAATGTTATGCATGTAAAAAGATTGTACATAGAGCTACTGAATGTAGATCCCAAGTAAGGATGATTAGTCGGGTGATGATGAATAGGTTTAATGGAGGTCAGATGAATCAAGCCTTTGATGGCTATTGCTACACCTGTAAAATGTTTCGGAATAAATAAAACTAGTGTAGAACATGAATTATAGGAATTTAAACAAAACTGAGAAAAGTTGTCTGCTACAAGTGCAAAAAAACTAGGACATATTTCAAAAGTGTGCATAAGTAAAAAGGAAATTTTGTCTGCTCCGATAAAGGAAGATGAACCTGTGAAAAAGATTGGAAAAGATGAGGTTAAGAAAGAAATGAGCAAGATATGGAAGAAGAAAGAAGAATCAGAGACTACTGATGTGTCTATACCCTCATTCGGTACAAATGATTCCTCTAAGAATTATACCTAGCATGGTCTTAGGGAGATCTTTATCAAAAAAATTACTTAAACCCCCTGTAAATCTGGCATGTCAAAGGTTGGCACGAGGATATGTTGCAAGGAATGGATGGATAGAGGTAATGAAAAAGAAACCGGAGTAAAAAGTGTGACTATGTTCTTTTGTGGAGTGAATTAGGGTTTCTCACTACAGTGGAAGAAGGTTTTTATCAATTATTTTGAAGCCTATTGCAATTAATGAAAATTGTTAGTGTAATTAATATTTACTTACACTTGCATAACTTTACTTAGGTTGAGCTATTTTTAGGTCAACATTAGGGTTGCATACTTTGCTTTTATAAAGCAAATCATCTCATTGTAATATTGAATTCCTAAATAATATCGTTTTGCACATTCGCATGCAAAGCTCTGCTTTTTTATGTTTTCTCTTATGTGGAAGGTGTTTAGGTTTGCATGTTTGATCTAGGGTTTCTAACATGGTATCAGAGCCTTGACATGCAGCCCCTTCTCAAATTCTGGAGAAAACCATTGCAAATTTCGTTCGGGGTTCCTCGAGGATTTTATACCTTGAGTTCATTTATGTAGCATTTTGGATCAAATCGGGCCTCACCATTGGATTCAGAGCATTGGAAAAAGTCAAGTTTGGCTTTCATTTTGCAGATTTTGGTCATGATTTTCTAGATCTGTGAGGGTTTCAGTTCTGGTATTTTTTTGCAAGCTTTGGAGGTCGCTATTTTTTTGGAGCATTTTGAGCAAAAACAGAGGTCATCATTGCATTCGTAGTGGCCAAAAACCCTAAGATTGCCTTTTGTTTCATTGATTTTGATGAAGTTGGTTTAGAGGGCAAAATTTTTTTCCAAGGAAACCGTACGGCCTCACCAGTACACATTTCGAGGCGAAAACGAAACAAAAAACGCAAAAGAAATCGAAAAAAGTGTCATTTCGGGATCCACGCCGGCTCCTCCAGTTCAAAAGTTAGGCGTCAACACCATGCCACCCGGTGGCCACCGGGCGGCCACCCAGAAGCCACCACCACCGGTGGCTCCCCCACCCAGCTCCGCCGGCCAGACCAACCCTCACGAGCTCCAACTGCATTGGTCGCGGCCACATGGGGGACCGGGTGCTATGCGTGCAGCCCCCGGTTGGTCCTTAGCACTCCATGTGGTCATATGGAGAACCAGGGGCTCCACCCCAGCCCCCATTCTGCCGGCCTCTGGTCGCACACAGGACTAGGGGCTTATTTTTTTAGCCCCCTGGGCTGTGTGTAGGCCATATTGGCCATTCTGGAGCACCTTTGACAAAATCGGGCGTAAGTTTTGCATACGGTGTCCATTTTTCACAAACGAGATACCGTTGGAAAGCTGATTCTGGCATTGATCTAGTGGTGTTGATAGTTTTTCTTGATTTTTATCCAGATTTATTTTATAGGTCTTTGAACTCAGATGTTCTATTTTTCACTCTGGAGGGCATATCTTTTGACTCGGTGATCCTTTTTTCGCCATTCTTGTGGTATTGGAAAGCTGGTTCAGTCCTCTACACAGAAATGTCATCTATTTCCATTTTCAGTTTATTCATGTTAGGCATTCTCTCCTTTTGTAGTCATTGGGGATTGTAATAAATGAATTGATATAAAGTTCCATTAGGGGGGTTTCTTGCATAATAATCTTCATCATGTTTTGATGGCAACTCACATGGGTTGTAATCTAGTTTCTTAGTTTCTTTTGGCCACATATTTTGTCTTAGCTTGACACATACCAGATTCATTTTGGTTCACACTTTAGATTGAGAGCCTATGGTTAGTGATCCGCATCGGATCCATCTCAGTTTGAGGGCCACTAAATTTGTGGTTAATGTTCTCGAGTCTGTATGGTACTTTTTCCCATGGAAGAGTTTCAGTCTCAGTTTTGACATCAGCATTGATATTCACAACTTCTAGATTCTGTCATCATCATATCATCTACTGTTGTTTTATGGACTCCAGGGTTGTTTCAGTTTGGAGTGTTTGAGTGTTCCATGGCATCGGGTCTGCTGTCACATTATTATGATTCCGATATGGTTTCTTGTAGATAGAAGTATCTTTCCTTGCTTGCTAGATTGTGGTTCCAGTGTTACTCTACAGTGTTCTTCTAGTGCTTCATTGTAGCAGCTATCTCATTGTAGGGGGGGTTGTCCCACTGGGTTTTCCTTCTCTACCTCATTATTGCATTTGTACATGGGTACCTGATTAGGCCTAGTTGTCGGGACCCATTCATGCTTTCTTGTATTTATCTTAGTTTTAGGTGCATGCTTATCTAGTCTCCCTAAGTTGAACTTATGGGGGGGTGTTAGTTTAATTAATATTTACTTACACTTGCATAACTTTACTTAGGTTGAGCTATTTTTAGGTCAACATTAGGGTTGCATACTTTCCTTTTATAAAGCAAATCATCTCATTGTAATATTGAATTCCTGAATATATCCTTTTGCACATTCGCATGCAAAGCTCTGCTTTTTTATGTTTTCTCTTCTGTGGAAGGTGTTTAGGTTTGCATGTCTGATCTAGGGTTTCTAACAAAAATTAGGACAAAGCTATAGTGTAGAAAGAAAAAAATTCAAGTCATTTTAACCACCTAAGCATTTGAAGAATTCAAAGAGCAACTTGGAGCTATCTTGGAGCGATTTTGAAGCAATTTGAAGCATTTTTGAGAGATATTTGTGAGCATTTGAGAACATTCGATGAAAGTTTATCTCTCATGGCCACAAAGGATGGTAAGAGAAAAATTCTTTTCAAATTTGAAGAAGTTAAGTTCTATGATGGAATATTCTAACAGAGGATCAAGTGGAAATATCCCACTAAAGCTAAAGGGACTCGAACTAGATGAATTCGATCATCAAAAGATAAAGAAAATGGAATTAGGGTTAGATTCGAGCAACTTGTAGAACATAAAAACTATAGGCTTGGATTTGTAGGGAGAATTGCCTTGGATTACTGACACAAAATTCCTCTTGGTTCTTCTGAGTAAATTCAAGAATGTTAGCATTGTGTTGGACAAATCCTATCATGTTACGAAGGAAGCAATCAAGGTTGTCACTGGGTTATGTAGCATTGGAGACCTTCTTAGAAAGAAAACTATAAAATACAAGGAAGTAGAGGAGCTTTCAGGAATTGACAAAGACCCTCAAGAATTGTTGATAGATACTATAATCAACCCCACTATGAGGTATCTTGCATATGGAATTTCCTATAAAATTTATTTCAAAAATTGAGATAGCTCCATTTCAACTATTTTCGTGTATCTAGCACATAAAATGGTAAAGGAGAATAAGAAATTTTATCTATGTGGATTGATTCTAGAAAATCTTACCGAAAATGTGTGAATATCGTTCACAGAGGGATACCCTTTCCATTTCTGGTCCTTACCTACATGTCTGGTATTCTATTTTTTGACTCGCTATTGAGAAAGAGAAGTGTTAATTGGGAATCTGAGATTTCTATTAGAAGAAACATTTATAGATATTTGGAAGGCTTGGAAGATAGTGTAAGTGCTTGTAAGAAATTTTTCTTATCTTTGTAGAAATATATGTGCTTTGGCATGGTTATGTCTAGTCAGTTTGAGGAGGGTTCATCCTCTGAAACAAAAGAATTGGAAGTTGTCATTAGTGATTCCCCTCTGGAATCAAAGAAGAGAAATGCTCTCACCAAAGACATCATTATTATTCTAGAAGAGAAGTAAAATGAAGAAGAATCTCTGCCTAGATCTAAATCCTTTGATCTAGATGGCATCCGATCAATGTTAGTTAAAGGAAAGATGAAGAAAATTGGTCAATTATGGAATGCATCCTCTTCTATGGACATACTCAAGATCGATGATGCTCTAGTTGAGTATCTTCTTACATAAGGTATTAATGTATCAATTGTTTCTGACTCTTTGCCAAAAAATTTAGTTGAGGTTGTTGAAGAAAGAATGTTACTAGAAGGTCCAGAAGGAAACAAGTTAGAAGCCATGGTTGAAAAGATATGTACTAAAGCTAAGCAAAGGTTATCTGAACTTATTAATGAGATGAAGAAATGCATCAAATAAATTTCAGATATCTACAAGTATTATCTCTGGTGGCTTGTTGTGGTTGACAGTTTTGAAGTAAGATTGAAGCAATTGAATCTGAGCTAAATAACATTGGAAATAATTTTGATATCTTTGAAGACAAATATGGGAAAAAAAGACTGAGAGTTGGTGAATTACGAGCAGAGCTGATCATTGTGTAAAGAAAAATAGATGACGTGGTGAAAACCCTCCAGCAAGTTAAGGAGACTCTTGAGGTTCGGTTAGACCATCTTTTCAGAATACTTAATGATGTAAAATAGTGTGAAATTCAGTGCTCATCCATAAATTGGTCATCTTATTTCACATTGTTGGCATTGTTGGAAAGCATGCGCACAAGATTGGATTCTGATGTATTTTCCTAGAAGAAGATATTTGTAGTTGTCAAAGAAAAGTACAAGAAGGTGTTTTAGGTGAAGAGTGTCATTTTTACTTGAATCCTGAATGCTCAAATTTCTACAGTTTTTACAAAAGGAGAGAGAAGAAGAAGGAATTTTTGAAATTTTGATTGTCTAAAAGTTTTGGAAATTTTTGGAAGTGTTGGAACCTTTTGCAATTTTGAATGTCACCATGTTCACATCTTTTTTTTTTTGGTTTCCCTTTGCCATTGATGTCAAAGGGGGGGAGAGTTGGAGAAACTATAGAGGAGATATTTTGGATACATTTTTGGCACATGTTGCCATCAATGAAAAAGGGGGATATTATTGGAAGAATGAATGCATGTTGTCATTCATGTCACCATGTTGTTTAAGGTATAGATTGGTTTGGTACCCTGAATCGATATGTAGGATAGGTTTACATCCTCCGGTGTTTGGTCTATTTTTTTGGTCCGCATTTCCCCTCCAGTGATCATCATTGATTAAAGTTTTGAGAAAATGTTTATGGTTACTAGAAGTGTGTATGTATGCTTTCTTGTATGTTCATATGATTGGATTGACTTGGCATAAATTTAGTGATTGTACTTCATCATTAGGTTTAGTCATGGTTGACCTAATGATTAGTTAATATTTTAACATGTATTATGGATATATGTGCAACCTAGCTTTGGTCCCAACCGACATAATATTGCATGCCACACAATTGAATCACCTTTGGAAAAGATTTGTATGACGCCGACATTTATCTTTTTGTAAATACGTATTAAATCCAATTAGGCTAACCTAATAGATGTGTATGGATATATCAGATATATATAGGATGGTTTGTAGATGGAAACATAAATGAAAGTTAGTGTTATGCAAAGTGTATGAAGAAAAAAAGAGTGAAGATTAGTTTTCTAACATGCGAGTGAATTCTCTGAGCATCAAAGGAACTAAATCTGCACTAGTGGCATAACTCTATCAACTCACATTTTGGTTGTATGCCATTTTTGTTTCTATAATATTTTGTAGGAAATGAGCCTCCCTATTTGGATAGTGAGTCCTTGTAAGTAGTGAGCTTTTGTACTTGGAAGTGAACCTCTTTTGTATTTGGTATTAAAATAACTATATATTGTGAGCTAATCCTCACCGTGGTTTTTCTCTCATTGAGTTTTCCAGGTAAAACTCTGGTGTCTATGTGTTGTGTGAATTCATGCTTTGTTCTTGCTCTTCTTTGTTATATGCATTAAGGTAATTGAAGTTTTATTCAATAGTAATGTCTTGAAGGATGAACATGGTATGCCAAGAGTTGCTTCAAATTCGAAGAAAGAGGGTAATAAAGAGTCCCAGGGCATGAAATCTATGTAGGTTGTTGTGAGGAGAAACTACAAGTTAGGGAACCGAGTTGTGACTAAAGAAATAACAGGGGTTAAGGAGAGGGATCCTGCATGGTTTGTAAGGGAAACAAGGAGAAAGATCAAGTACGGTCAAGGTTCTTTAGGATGACATAGTTCTCCTATTGAGATTTCAGATAGCCCCTCCGATAGTGAAATCGAGATAGATTTTGGCTATCACGATTATCTTATACCTATGACTAAAGGGTCGAATTGGGATGATGAGGTGGTAGCGGTTGCCTCGATTTCAATGAAGACACCAAGTGGGTATATTCATTTTGTTGCTATCAAGGACACTAGTGAAGAAGAAGTTGTGGCTCCCATGACCCCTATGAGGATGTGAAGTGGGTGTGTGTACTTTGGCTCTAGTTCACATTGATTATGATTGTATTTGGTGTTTGGGTTCTAGTTTTGTTGTTCAATGATAATGGTGCTCTGATGGAATTTTGTGTTTGTTGCATTCACATGGGTGGTTTTTTGGCAATATCTTGAAGAAATTTTTGGTTTGACATGGTTGTGAAGGGTAATGGCTCATTAACAACTAACGGTGATTTTGGTGGCATTAACTGTTTCTTCTTAAGAAAAAGGTGTAAAATTTTGTTTCCCCTATTTTACAAATAATTATGTCTAACCATTCAAGGAATATCTGAAATGTAGATGAAATTAATTTTGAAATGAAATTGTAACCTTAATTGAGTCGAATGCTTGTTGCTCCCTTGTTCTATAAAAGGGATTTTAGGGCTCATTACAAGGGGTCCTTTTTTTGAGTCTCATTGAATAGTAAATTGTCTTGGTTATGGGTCATGTATGTAGGAATCTTGAATTGGTTTTATAGAATTCATAGATATGGAAGAAAATGCTAGTTCTCGAGCATATACTCTCATGTATATTCTCTTGTAGATTATAAATGAAAATGGTCAATGATATTCTTGTTCATCTTCAGTTTTCTTAATTAAATGTGCGGGTTTGTCTTTGCTTCAATTCAAAGAATTGACTAAATAGCTTAAATGAAGTCACAGGTCTCTGAGTGAAGAGTATGAGATTTGGTAATAAGTAATGTTCTAGATGTAGTGGGTTGAATACTATAAGGTAGTATGACAATAGTCCATCAATTTCTGAATTAAATGGCTCATATATTACTGGTTGTATATTTGACTCCATTATCCTAATTGATGAAGCACTTGTCAATTCATTAGGCAATCCGTAATATAAATGAGCTATTAATATACCTAACTAGGGATTTAAGATGAGAATGACAATTATTAAAAACTTTCAAACACAAGGAATGGATTTGAAGTACCACCTAATTCCTAGAAATAGATGGTAATTTATCTAAATATTATTCAAGCCTTTAATGAATTGTGTCTATTTGCACTTGGTAGGAAGAAATTTGTGTATATAAGTGTTCTTGAAGAATTCAATAACAAATTAACACAATAAGGAATACCCTCCTAGGTATGACATATCCTAAAGAGTAGGAGTGAAGGCCTTAGAATCCTTTAATAATTTCTTGGCCACTATCTTTGAATATTATTGAGCATAAGGGATGGCTACCCTTTAAATAATTTCAAAGTGCAACTGGAAAAAACACCAACACTAGTCTTGCAAGACACCAAGATGTAGCTTCTATGGTAGATGTGAATAATATTGTGATTGTTGGAATCCTAAAGCTAGTAGTGCAGCAAGTAGCTTTATTATGGAGAAAAAAATGAAGCTAGAAGATCAAGAATTTCTAAAAAGATCAAGAACAACTAAGAAGATGGATTGAAAATGAAAGATATCCATTTGAAGAAGGCTTGGTAGGGAAAGATCCATTCAAAGGTCGATAGAAAGGCATAGGGTGTTACATCTCATCACCAATGGAGAACACAACACCTTTGTTGATTCCATAGGCATGAAACCTATTAGGATGATAGTGCATTGCATTGATGTCTATGCGCCACATGTGCATCCCCAATATAAATTCCCCCATCAACACTAAAAAAATTGCCAAGTGAATGGGGTATGGAATGAGGGCGTGGAGTTACTTAGTTGGATTTAATTTTTCTAAGGTGGAGGGTGTAAATTGGGAATTTTTGAGAGGGGTATAAATTCACTTCTATACAACTTCTTAAAGTATTATGCTCCAATAGGATTCTCTAATAGTGTCCTTCCACAGTTCCACAACCAAGAAAGGGACATATTGCTATGAGCCTACAAACTTGTAAAATACTTTAATATTATACCACATTTCAACATTCCATGGATCCTATACACAACACTCTAAAATTTTTCTCATACCTTGGAATTAGTCTCCACTTTGACATTTGTAAGCCTTCCATAATTTTGTAAGCCTTTTTTTGTTCATCAGAAACCCTAATTCAGAAGTGTGGAAAGAGGTACCTGATAGGTTTTTGTTAGGTCCCATTACTTTAGAAGATAAAACATTAATATATTGACCAGGTAGTGTTCAAGGCTATTTGCAATCGAAGGTGACTTGACTATCTCTCTTAGATTTTTTGTATTTTTAGAGAAACTGAAATTAATTTTAACATAAGGTCGTTTAATTAGTTAAGTAGAAAATAATTTATCTAAAATGTTGGAAATTATTTAAACTAGAAAGCACAAGATAATTAATCTAGAAAGCATGATAACTAAACTAGAAAACATAGAATAACTAAACTAAGAAGCATGTAAACTACATAAGTAGAAAAACTTGTAAACAATCCATGGAACATCTAATTAATAATAGTAATAGAAAGTAACTATGGAAATGAAAGAAAACGGGTGTTCTGAAAATTTAGACTCTAAGACGATAGACTTCATTACTATATACATAGTTAATAGGAAAAATGACTACACTCATAATTATTATCCATGCAATAAAAATGACAAAATTATTTAAAGGAAAGTACTCATCTATTTAATCTATCATCCCTTGAGTGGCCAGCTCATGAGTTCTTACGTTCTCAGGTCACATGCACAATGTAATCGAAAGATCTTCTATTAAAAATAATCTTCATCCATAATTTCAACAACCTAGAGATTGATAAGAAATAGTTTCTTTATTCATATATATTAAGAAAGCATGTCGACTGCATAACTGTACTATTGTGCCTATCTTTTACTTCTGGAGATTACATATTTATAAAAGCTTTCTAAATAAATCCTATATTTCAGATCGTTTAGATTACCATTGACAAAGTCTGTAACAAATTTTAAACAAACTTTGTCTTTAAATGCCCACTACATAAATATTAAAGAGGCTCAAGTTGAGCCATGAAGTCTTAAACTTTAAAACATAACATAAATTTAACTAAAAGAAACTATGATTTTGCTCCATCATCCTAAAGTTTCAGAGTATCTTCCTAGCACATGTCTTTAATTTGTTCTGGAGCTTGTGTTGGTTGAACAGTTTTGACTATTGTATGATGACCGATTAGTATCCTAAAAAACACTTAAAACTATCCATTAAATATGCATTGGCAAGATACTTCAATAAATCACAAGAAATAAAGTTTGTATTATTTTTCTCAAAAGATAAGCAATTATTATGCCTAAAGTTTAATTAATTGGTAGAGAATAAGTATTTTGCATATATGAGGAAGGGTTTTATTATGTTATCATGATGAGGTTATTTTCACCTCATCAGTAGGGACCAATTTCTTACAAGTAACTTAGATGAGCATAAAACTATGTGCAAAATTCACTTTTCAATGTGAGAACCTAGGGAAAAAGGATGGGAAAGGAATTATAAAATTTAATTCCATAATGACCAGACCTATTAGGTAATAGCATATGCAGGGCCAATAAACACATATCATCATGACATAACAACACAACTTAAGAAAAGTAAAACTTGGATAACTAGTCAATGGAAAAATATATCAAGAACAAAAGGGTTTAAGATGGATTAAGGGTTTGAAGCTCATAGTCTGAGTCATAGTCAAGATGGCTCTCAATCTCATATTGGTGAATGGAATTTGTTGGTGTTTCCAACTGATTGTCTGGTTTTTCCTAAAAATTAGCTAATTTTGTGCTAAAAAACCGTAGGCTAGTGTACAACAAACAATGGATTGATTTACAATTTCTCCTCTTCACTTTAGAATTTGCAAAACCAAGGTGGTTTCCCCTATAACATCATGCAACAATAAAAACTTACACTGATGCATTTTCTAAAAGATTCTTCACACAAATTTGTAAGAGTGTGTTTGATGGGATAAATAATCTCTAGAATCCTCTAGATGAAATTTTATGACTTGTAGTTTGGGCTTGATGATAACATAAAGGAAATTTCAATAAAGTAAAGATTGTTTCAATTTTATATCTAATTTTTTATTAGACTTAAAATTTAAGTGTTAGGTTCCTAGTTGACCTATTCCTTATCCACATAGAGTCTAGAAATAAAGAAAACTCCTACAATAGACCAACATTTTTCTTCTAATAACCTTACTACCTTATGTTGATGGGTTTTTCGCACCTCTCAACATAGGTAATGCATAGGTGCACCACCTCTCTTGAAAGGTAGAAACCTACAAAAAAGTTACAAATCACTACCCCAAGGTCTCTCAGGTGTCAGGTCCTGACTTGCTTGGAATGTCTCAATTGGTTCATGTGATTTTTTGGTAATCATAGGGCAGCCTTATTATGGTAAGTTGGAGGGATATTGGTTCTTTAAATGGAGTTCTCAAGATGTTGGAATTGATGTGCAATTGCTACAAGTTCAAAGCAACAGTCTAAACTCCACTTTTATCATCAAATTTGGCTTTACAATGATGCTCGTAGTTTGCCTAAATTACTATTTCAAAGAAAGGCCAAAAGGGAAGGGAAAGGAATAAGTTCCTAGACCTACAACTACCAATGAATAGTGATAATGGAGGATGCTACAATGGACAACCTTCTTGAAACTAAGTTCCACTTAACCAAATAAGGTAACAGTATCATGAAACTAGTGCTATCTTCTAAGTTCTACATATTTTCAAATATTCATTCACAATCAAACATGAATAAAAGATGAAGTTTAAGTGTAGAAATCAATTTATGTTCAGACTAGCTTTACACTGCTATTTATCATCAATAAACAACAAAAATCATGAACAAGGAAGGGCATCAACAAAACAATATTCTTCAACATCAATGAACAAAAACTACTAATCTACTAAAGCATGTAAAAAACATAGAACAACAAAGTAAATCTACTCAAATCTATCAACTATGAGGAGAATAATCATGAAACATGAAGGAAACTCAAGAATCCACCAAAATCAATGAATTTCTATTATAATTTCAGCGACATGTCCTTACAACAACTCAACTCTCTCTTTGAAAATGAGAGGAGATCCCTTATTTATAATCCTCAAAAAGAAAAATGAATGGCCAAGATTCACTACAAATTAGGGTTTCATCTACCCCCAATATGTTATAATTTAAAATTACATTTCTTGTCTTATCCCTATTTTGTCCTTTAGTGCCTAGCATTGTAGCACTTTTGTCTTCTAGATGATTTCCCTTTTGTTATAGTTATATAGTGAGAAACTCATCATCAATAACAGGATTTCCATCATTTTTCTTTATAGTGGCATACTCCACAAATTTTCCCATCAGCACTTGAAGATTTTTCCATTCTAGGATGTTAGATTGGAGCACTTGGAAGGTCAATTTCTTGGACCTGCTAGTGATTAGCTCCCAATTCTTCATGCACTTTTTTGTATTCTTGACCACTTGTTCTAATTGGGCAAAGGCTCAGGCGAAAAAATCCATAAAGTCTAGCATTAATGAGTCCATAGCCCCGTTTTCCATCTTTTTATGAAAATACAACCTTATTTTCTTGGGATCTAGCTCAATGGTAAGCATGTCATAATCCATCATGAGCTTCAGATATTCTTCACAATCTGATCGATGTTCATTGACCCATTCTAGGTCGAACTCTACTTCATGGAGCACTCACTCTGAGACTTTTTTTTTGTGGTCTAAGCCCATTTTCCATGTCTCGGCCAGCCAATGATCATCCTTTTCCAGTCCTAGGTCTTGATTTTCTTTGCATTTTTCATAGTGGGGTTGGTGATGACCCTTTGTTTAAATTCATCTATATCAATCTACCCAAGGTTGGTTTCTATAACAGTATCCCACTCGGTTGTGACCTTAGAGGTGACCTCTACTCCCTAAAATTGATACTTCATTTGATCTTTGTCTTCCTTTCCTCTTAGGACTTTGGTAGATTTCTTTGCCTTTTCCTTTTGTACAGATGCCCCTAATGGTCCTGCAGATGATTCCATAAATCATGCAGGCAAAGGAACAGTAAGCATATTCATGCATAAAATAAGGGGAGTGTTAGTGAAAAATTGCAAAACAAATCTTAGATCAAGTAATTTATCCTTCAAAGATCATAATATCCATTAAAAAGCATCGTTTTCCTTTTGTTTGGGGGAGATAGAGCAATGAGGGCTTAGGGAGGTGGGTTTCCCTAGCTTGGTACCCATTTTGGAGGAGGCAAAATGTAGATGGAAAAGAGGGCACATCAACTCACATGCACCCAGCCACATCAATATCTCCTCAATGTTAGTGGGGCCCACCAAGGTGCTAGGGCATTTGGACATGTGGGTTTGATCATTATTGAAGTTCTGGGGGGGGTTAATTTAGTCACTTTGGCATGCGAGGCCAGAGGTTACAGGAGAAGAGGTCATTAAGGTAGTTCTAAGATTCACCATTTGAAAATAGCCTTCGCATGGCAAAAACCCATAGATGGAGTCCCATAATGCAGGACCCACGGGCAGGAAAGGCGACGTCATTAAACTTCAAAGTTTAAGTTATTCAGAAAGTTGCAGACAGAAATCTGAAGGATGCAGTTAGGTGACAACCGTTTCAGGATGCTAGAGATGGGACAACAGTTTGCACTACCAAGTCCACACAAAGCATCAGAATGTAATATTTACTCGAGGAGATTCAAACGATCGTGGAAGGTTCAGACCCCACAAGGTAGGTGACAAATTAGCCTTAGATGTTCATAAATGAAGGTCGAAAGTCAGTGACTCATAGACGACCGCCTGCAATAGAGAGCCCACTCCTAATCTTTACTTAGCAATTTTTCATGTGAAGGAAATCAGAGGGAGAGAGATGGTATAGAGTCCACAAAGTGGATGGGTGAGAGTAGAGGACTATTTAGAAATGGAAAATAGCATGGGGCTACCTGTATATGGACCCTTGTAGTGCTTCATCCACAACGAAGTCTAGCCTTAGGGAAATTCTGGGTGATTCAGATGATGATAAAGGAAGCAGGGTCCGCGAGGTGGAGGGAAGCAAGGGTTTTACTATTTGGGATGGTCATTTAAATAACAGTGAAGTGGTGGCAGAAACCCACATCAAATGTCCCACAGTCAAAGGTTTAATGATTGACTAGAGCAATGGACAAGGGTCTCGTAGAACCTGCTAGGCAGAAGGTTGAGGTCAAACAACCATTGATAAATGATGAGAGGAAGAGGACCATCCATGTATGGAAACTTGCACTCATGGACCTGTAGGGGTCATGAGGATCCCCACTTAACATAGGATTTTTAATTGGTTCAATGGTGATGAGGAGGAGGTGGCATCTACTTGCATGCACGAGCTCAACAAGGGTGTTGACCCCAATTAGAATTTTTCCACCTGGAAAGCTAAGGCAATGGCAATGGGAAACCCTGCACAAGTCGCAAGGCCATGAAGGCCCTGGTGAAGAACAATGGTTGAGGTGCTATGTTCCACATGGCCCTAAACAACAGTCTTTTAAAGGGTTTTCAAATTTCAAAATGTGGGTTTTGTGCATAATTTAATATTCTAGCCAATTTCAATATTTTCCTTTACAAGATTTTCACAACTTTGTGAAACTCAACCAAAAACACATGACTATGATAGTGGCAGAAAACCTACCTAGATATCCCAGAAGAACCTATGAAGAATCTGAAGGTTGTGACATTTGAATGACAACAAAATCACATAGGTGTGGAGGCCGTAGTGGAAAGCAGAGCTCTGATATGTTCAGAAGGAATGTCAATGAAAATTACATGTCAACTTTGCTACTCATAGGATTTTAGCCATTAAATTCCCACATTTAATGCCATTACAGTGGTTGGAAAGTTTTGTGAGCACGGATTTCAAAATAGTTGGCGACACGAAAGGTGGAGCCCATTGGACGAGTGGTAGTTAGGAGTTTGTTGTTTGGAAGACCAACAAAGGCAATGACAATGAAGGGTGCGGGTCCCATAGTGTGGGTGGATGCACCAACTTGGTCGCCGTGGGGATGGAAAAAGATAAACGGAATTCCATAGCGGGAAACCCACAAGGGTGTACCCACACTAGCCAAAAGATGACAATTTTGAGGACTTAAGGAAAACTGCAAAAGGAACTCTGTGAAGGAAGAAGACAATTTTTAAGAGTGGTGAGACTTGGTCAACTTAAGATGATAGCTTTAGGACTCATTGACCACTTTGGACTCAAAACAAGGGGACACACAAAATGAGATGGAGTCAAAAGTGACCCGATGAAAGTGGAAAAGAGAGGGTCCCTGTTCTAAACGAGGCATGTGTGTTGTAGGCACAACACCTTACAACATGAAACCAAAAAAATAAAAATATTATAAAACTAATTAAAGATCCATATTATAGAAAAACAACCCTAGATAAATAAACTAAAAGCAAAGTTACTCCATTTCTTGAATATAAGAAAAAATTTATGCATCCATAACTCAAAATATGAAATGAGAAATAGAAGATAATCCTTGATTATATTGATTCAAAATTAGTGTGTACAATAGTGGAGAGAATGACAAATTTATATTAAAATTTGGTGTAATATAATGAGTATTTAGGTCATCTATTGTTATTACAGAGAAAAAATTACAACATTTCCTCTCTTAGTTTTAGTGGAATTATCTATTCAACCTAAATCCTATACAAAGATTTACAAACTGTAAGAAGCAAAACCATTCAAATGAGGCCTAAAATTCCCTTTTATAGACACAAGGGAGGTAACAAGAAAAAGGCCTCATTCAACTACCTAGTCAGTAGAAGACAAAAATCCATGTGGTACAATATCTATAAATGACAAAATTTTGTTCAACCTATTGAAATGCAACTCAATTTGTAGTAGTTATACCTAGTTTTAGAGACCGATTTAAATGTAACTCAAGTTGCATCATCCTATTCTTCCATGTGCTCCACCTTTATAGATAAAGTATCAGTCCTAGGTTGCATAAATTTGATGACTTTCTCTAGATGTGATTTGTAGTCTTCTTCGATCAAAATTTGCACTAGGTCACCTACCTTTGACAAAGCAAAGGAAACAAAGGTCTTAGGAGGAAAAGAACAACTCCTAAGAACCAGAAAAAATGCCAAGGACAAAAAAAAGGAAAAGGGAACCCACCTCCAGAGAGGACATCCACAAGACTCCATAACCACTAACTAAGAATAGGGGCACTTTACAAACAAGACAAGCATTTAGGAATAGTGCAAACTAATCAAATCCCATGACCAAAGGACCAAAGCATCAAAAACAAAAATCTTATGATTTTCAAAGACAATCTCAAAAGGGCATGGCCACAGACAAGAGCCAAAAGACTAGGAAAAAAGGGTCCCTACTTTCAGTGGGGCATGTGTGCAAAAAATGCACAATAGGTCCAAAGATAACACTAGCTGATTTGATGACATGTAAACAAAAGGTTGATGAAAAATTCAATGATTTCATAGCACGATACCAAACGCTTTATTCATAAATATACATTAAAATTCCTGATGCTAACCTTCAAATAATTTTTATTTCCAATTTCCAAGATAAGATCCAAACTAAGCTTGAGATGTTGAGATTTCCTTCCTTCACACAATTGTGTATAGCCCTTCATGATTCCCAAAATTTGGTTAGTGATTGTGATGTCAAAACTCCCTCTAACAATCCTGAAAATTTTGAATCCACGCCTCAAACCAACTACCAACCTTTCAAGAAACAAAATAAGGGATTCCTACAAATTAACCCCCTCGGTCCAATTAAAATTTTGACACCTGAGTAGCTACTATAAAGATGACAAAACAATATGCCTTTGTAGATATAAAAAAATAGTTTACACCCTTACCTGATACCCTTCATAATACCATGTTGTAGCTCTTGGAGAAGAATTTTTTTTCCTTGCCTCCTATTAGAGCTCTTGATCCTACTAAGCCTTAACCTCCCAACTATAGACCAAATGCTTATTTTCATTTTCATCAACAAAATGGGCATGATAGGGGACATTGTAAGCATATTAAACATATTGTGCAAGACCTCATTGATTATAATCATATCCTAATTAGATGTGTTAATGATCAAGGGAATAAGTCTATAGCTCCTCCTAATAAAAAATTGCAAATCTTCAGCAATCCTATGCCTAATCATAACATATCCATTGTCAAAGCTAGTGAAACAAAGAATGATGTGATGAATGTTGATACAAATGATGAAAACATAAAAGGAAATGAGAACAACCTTATAATGATTTAGTTGCAATTATTGAAGCTAAACCTCGTAAGGGCCAAACTAAAATTTCGTTTGATATTCCTTTCTCACAACAAGACATACTTAAAATGCACCCAATGGTCTTCTTTACATAGCTGGAAGAATCATTGACAAACCTACTAATGGGATATTAATTGATCTTGTTTGTTTAGAGAATGTGATCACTGAAGAATACCTATTTATGCATGAGTTTAATCAAGATACATATGAAAAATTAAAAGAATGGATCAAAATGCATAATGGTCTTTCTTGCCCTATGATTGGCTCGATAAATCTCACTCTAAAGTATGGAATGAAAGAATTAACTATCTCATTCATCATCATCTCAGTTTTAGACCAATTTTGTGTTGGAAGAATCAAGAAGAATATATCTCTTAATGCAAATTTTGTATTGTCATTGATGTCACCATGTTATTTGAGTTGCAACTGCAAGTTCAAACTCAAATTTGATCTAGTATTCTGAACTGGTATGCAGAAATGTCCTTCGGTATTTTGGTCTACAATTCTCTTTTGATAATCATCATTGCTCAAAGTTTTGGGAAATGGTTTTTGGTTTGTTGGAATCATGCAAGTTTAGAATCTCGTGTATATAGATGCTCGTATGGAATTTTGGCATCGCTCTGTTTTTGTATTTTGTTATTAGGTCTATTTCTGGCTGACCTAATAAATAGTTGAAGTTGTAATGGATTAAATTTTGTATTGGGGATGTATGTGCGATCCAAGCTGACATGATATAGCATGCTACATGCTTGAATTTTTTTTGAGAATATTATGTATATGCTTGAAGCTGACAATTATATTTTTGGTGAATAAGGGATGCATCTAATTAGGTCAACCTAATTGTTGCTTGTGGATAAGTCAAATAATATTTTGGGTAGTTTTGAGATTGAAGAGGGAATGAGATGGATTTAATGTGAATACAAATAAGATGGAATATTTTTCTATTGGCATGCAAATTTAGTGAGCATGAAAGGAACTGAATCTGCACTTGTGAGATGTAACTTTTTTAGTTCATATTATGGTTGTAAGCCATTCTATTAATGTATATTTTGTAGGTAGTGAGCCTCTCTTTTGGAAAGTGAGTCTTGGAAGTGATCCACCCTTTGTAATATTTTATAACAGGTTATACTATATTGTGAGCTAATTCTCACCGTGGTTTTTCCCATTCTGGGTTTTCCACATAAAATTTTTGTGTTGTCTACATTTATGTTCTATTAATTCTCTTACTCATTCTTACTGTTGTATGCATTGGATTAATTGGATGGTATTTGTTCAATAATTTTAAGAAGATACTAATTCACCCCCCTCATAGTATCTTGGGTATTCAACTATTGGTATTAGAGCTTGGTTCCTTTGAAGAAGCCTAACAACTTGAGGAAGATCTTGAAGATTAAAAAAATGGATGATAAAGAAGAACTCCAAACAACCCTTGATGATCTTGACAAAGCTGAAAATGAAAATAGATATCTAAAAGAAAATCTTGATGAGGCAAATGAATACATTCAGAAATTGAAAGAGCAATTGAAGAAATTCAAAGAAAGATAGAGTAGTAAGTGAGCAATTGAAACAAGAAAATGAAGAAATTACTAGAATGAAGGTGCAAGTGGAGGAAAAGAAGAGAACTGAAGACTATCTGAACATAGTAGTGTAAAGAAAATTTGATGAATGCTCAAGACTTGAACAAGAAGTGGTAAACCTAAGAGCAGATCTAGAAAAAGAAAAATTATGTGAAGATAGTTTCAAAACAAGCTCCACCAAGCTTGATGAATTTGTTGTAGGACATAAATGATCTAAAGACAAAGGAGGTTTGGGATTGGAAACAGGTGAAATTTAAAAAGCTATGAAGACCTCAAACATAGTGAATAATAAAAAGACTCAAGGTAAAGGAAAATAAAAAAGAAATCCAAGAAGAAGACCACCTATCAGACAACCAAATGCTCAAAGGTATCCATCCTTCAATGGTGTTTTTTTTCATGCAATAAATTTGGTCACAAGGCAACTGAGTGTAGAAGTAGGATGGATAAATTTTTTGGTTCTTTTTTTGAACAATGTTTTGCATGCAATAAAAATGGAAATAGAGCTAGTGAATGCAAAACTCAGATGATGAACTGGTTTAATAGAGGTAGAATGAATCAATCTTTTGTTGGATACTACTATATGTGCAACAAGTTTGGACAAAAAGAAAATCAATGTAGATCAAGGGTTAATGGAAGTCAAAAAAATCAAACAAATGTTGTCTACTACAATTGCAATAAACTAAGAAATATTTCAAGAGTATGGAGAAGTAAAAAGGGAAAGAAATCTGATCAGGTAAGGAAGAATGAACCAGTGAAGAAAATTGGCAAAGATGAGGTTAAGCAAGAAATGAACATGATATGGAAAAAGAAAGAAGATTCATAATCATCAAATGTGTATGTTCCCTCATCCGGTGTAGATAATTCCTTCAAGAATTAGACCTCACATTGTATTAGGGGGAGATTTAATAGAAAATTGTTTGAACCCCTTGGATTTTTGGCATGTCAATCTTTGACATGAGGATATGTTGTAAGGAATGAATAGGTAGAGGTTATACAAAAGAAACTAGAAGAAAATGTGCAGGCATGTTTGTTTGCAAATTAAATAAGGGTTTTTCAGTGCAACGGAAAGGTTTTGATCAACTTTTGGAATTCCATCGCATATAAAGTTAATTAGGGAATCACATTGATCTATAAAGTGAAATTATAAAGTGATTTTAATCATTTGTGCATTTGAAGAAATTGGAGCATTCAAGAGGCAATCTAGAGAATGAGTTGTGCAAACCCTAGTTTTGGTTATTCATGAAAGAAAAAGGTATTTTACTTTGTTGTACTATTGTGAGCTTGTGTAAATCTTCTTTCTGAAATAATTAGAGCTCGACGTGTTGAAAAAATGGAAACTATTATAGTCGTGAAACCATCAGAAAGACCTAGACCTTCCTATAAGAAATATTCTATGATGGTTTTCTAAGATGACCCTCTAAGTGCCCTCTCATCGATTCCTCATGGTTTCATGCCCATTGAAGACACTAGGATGTAAATTTGAGTTAAAACTAAGGAATTTGATAATATAAAATTGAGATACATGTGGAAGAATGAACTGACTGAGGATAATTTTTTGATAAAACCAAAGTATTTAAATTTTATTGTGAAGAAGTTGGATCGATGGAACTTCTTTCCTAACTTCAGCTCCATTGTTGATGAAAAATATGTTAAACCTTTCCTTATCATAATGCATGAAGTTTTTTTTGTGGACTAATAGACCGCATCTTATAACTAAGTAATTAAGGTAGTTATTGGACTCTGTGACACTAGACCAGTACCAGTGTTGAAATCAATGAAGAATGAAGTAGTGATGTAACTCACTGGAGCTACATATGAGAAAAGGGCTCTTGCAATGAAGACTATTACTAATCCTTCTATGAAGTATGCATCTATAATGATCGGACACAAATTATACTTCACAAATAGAGAAAATTCCATGTCTACTACAACAATATACACCGGTTATGACATAGCAACCAATGGTGCAGATTATGATTTGTGTGAACTTCTCCAACAATAGTTGTTTGAGAATCTAAGGATGTCGAAGGAGAAGAAATATTCATTTAAATTTTTCTTCTTGATTTTTTGTTTGTTGTTCTATTTTCTTAGAAGGCTTCTTAGAAGAGATGATGTAGTTTTTTGGGACACATCCAGACCAGTTACACATTAATTTTTTTATTATTTTCATAAGTGAGGTGATTTAAAGAATAGAGATAATTCCTTGATAGCATTCTTTGTTTTTTTCAAAAGAAACATGAATGAAAGAGAAAGAATTCTGAAGTGGGTTGTTGAAAAATATAAGGATGATATCATATTTCATGTCTCCTCTAATGAGTGCATGGTTGAAGATTTCAAACCTTGGACTATATGGATTCAACCTTTAGGATATGAGATTATAGAGGATGAAGCTAAAGAATATGTACAAATTTTGTTGAAAAGTCTAAAATATACCAGTGAACCTAGAATTGTCACATATGCAGAAAAACCTATGGAAGTTCACTTGGAGCATAGCAAGCCTACAAGGAGAAAAAGGGTAGATGAGATGCTTAGAAATTCTGGTTTCACTGATGAACAAATAGCACAAGGAAGAGCCTTGGGAGAGTAGAAGACTAGAGAATCATCAAGTCTAAGGAGATCTGGTAGGATTGCTCCTTCAAAACCAGCTTCTGGCCCTACAAAAGTAAAGATTGAATCTAGTTCCCTTGACAAAGGAAAAGGTCCAACTCCTTCCAAACCTACTACAAGGTATGGTAAAAGAAAAGGTATTCTTCCAGTGGTATCTATCAAGCGAGGAAAGAAAGAAAAGGCTACAAGGGAAAAGAACCTCAACATCACTGAAGATCAAGAGAAAGAGGAGGAAGACCTTGCAGAAAAATTGGTAAGAAAGAAGAGAGGAAGCATGTCCTCTAGTGAAGGTGCTTCATAGGATTCTAGTATTGGTTGTAAAAGAGATCATTATGTATCATCCTTTGAGGAAGATGAAGAATAGGACTTTAGTGTTCATGAACTAGAAGCAAAGAAGGGAAAATTTGTAAAAGAAGTATCTTTGGACCAAGAAGAACACAAAGCCTCTCCACTAAGACTTGGTTCTCCTCTTAGACAAGAAGCTTTGGTAAATATTTTGATACACTATAAATATATGCTATAACCTACAACATAAATGTATGAACAAATAGGTAGAGAGGATAGAGAAACATCAATGATGGCTATCATTCAGTATGTTATTATTTTGGAAGTTAACTAGGATAATGTTAAGAATAATGTGCCTGAGAAATTGTGGGAAGCTTGATGAAAAGAATATCAGAGGCCATTGAAATGGAAGAGAAAATAAGGATTAAGGAATTTGAGGAAATTGGATCCTCTTTGACTCTAGGTGATCTCGAAAACTTGAAGAAGGTTTGTTCAATAATTTTCCAGATAAAGAAAAGAGTAAGCACCTTGGTGACAAGAGACAAAAAGAAAATCAAAAGGATAAAGAAGGAAACTCTAAACACCATTAGAGGCATGAATGAGAAACATGGAATGCTTGGTGCACTCCCATCCCATTCTACACCTAAGTTAGGAGAACAAATTTTTGTAGAGGCTAAGGAAGACACTCCTAGTACAGGTGATACAAACATTCCTCTAGAAATGAATGATGCATTTATTTCTCCAGAAATAGGTAGTATAGATGTCCTTCTAGAAATAAATGTTACATATGATCCTTTGGAGATTGAGAAATAGAATGAAGAAAATTTTGAAGCAGAGAAGCATGATGTTCTTTCAGAGCATACTGAAGAAGAAAAGGATAAAGCTAAAGAAAAAAAGGATAAAGATGAAAGTAAGAGGGATGAAGGAGAAAAATAAGAAGGTGGAAAAGAAGAAGAAGACAAAATAGAGGAAGAAGAAAAGAAGGTAGAAGAAGAGAGAGTTGAGGAAGAAGAAATAAACGAGGAATCTACTAGAAAGAATGAAGAAGAAACAAGTGGAATCACAAAGGTCCTCTGAAGAATCTTCCTCCGATGATGATGTTTTGAAAGGCTTGTTATCCAAGAAGATCAGGTTCCAGTCGGTGATTCCTCCAGAACTTCTACAACTCCCCATGGCTCAAGGCTATGCAAATATGGAAAAAATTTCAACTATGCATAAATTGGTGTTAGGAGATGCATTGTATGCATTCGGCAGAAGAGAAATCTTGGAAACACATCAGAAGGGAACTGAGCTTATTGATGATACCATCAAAGCTTTGGAGGAGGCCACACTTGATACATCAATGGAAACATTTTTCACTCCAATAGAGAATATAAAACTTCTACTGGACTCATTTAAGGAGTATGCCTCTAGACTTGGTGAGAAGAAAAGGTAAGAGGTTGAAGAGAAATCGACAGAGAAAATGCTTTTGGCAATTCATCAAAAATGAGCTCTGGCACACACCAATGTTGAAAATAGCTTAGAAATTGTGAAGGCTTGTGAGTCTGAAGCAAATATTGTATTTTCTTACTACATAAGGTGGCTTGATACCACATAGAGCATCAAATATCTCATGGACTCCATTGAGTCTCAATTGACAACTGTTTCTAGTACTTACAACACATCTAAGGACAGAGACAAGTCAACTTGGAATGCCATCTCTTCTCACAAAGAAAAATTATTTATGTTACAAAATTAGGTGGAAGATATCATTAGAAAATTTGGTCTTCTAGGTGATAGTGTGATAATGGAGTACACTCTAGTATCCAATGCTTTGGCTAATGTAGAAAAACTAGACAAGATCAATCTGACCCTAGATACTCTAGATGATGTTGAACAGAGCTTGATTGCATTAGAATCTTTGAATAGGATATTGATATCTTCTAAACAAAGTTGGGAGAATGGTAAGACAACCTAGCAAGGTATTCTCAAGGATCTTCAAAGCTCACCTTCCTCCAAGTAATGTTTTCTTAAGTTTACACATTGATTGGGTCAAACTCCAAAGGGGGAGTTAAGAATTTTGATTCTTTTGGTTATACAATGTTCCAAACTCTCTGTGTATATATGTATATTCATATTTTTTGGACCACCCTTTGTCCTTCATGGGAGAGAAAAGGAGAGAAAAGGAGAGAAAAGGAGAGAAAAGGAGAGAAATGGAGAGAAAAGGGGAGAGTAGTGTACATAGGAGGTTTGTAAATTCTTTTGGAACCTATTGCCATCAATGAAAAAGGGGGAGATTGTTGGAAGAATGAATAAGAACATATCTCTTAATGCAATTTTTGTGTTGCCATCAATGTCACCATGTTATATGACTTGCAACTACAAGTTCAAACTCAAAGTCGATTTGGTATTCTGAATCGGTATGTAGAAATGTCCTCTAATAATTTAGTCTATAATTCTCCTCTGGTAATCATCATTACTCATAGTTTTGGGAAATGATTTTTGGTTTATTGGAAGCATGAAATGTTATAATCTTGTGTGTACAAATTTTGGCATCACTCTGTTGTTGTATTTTGTTATTAGGTCTATTAATGACCGACCTAATAAATAGTTGAAGTTGTAATGAATTAAATTTTGTAATGAGGATGTATGTGTGATTGAAGCTGACATGATATAGCATTCTACACACTTGAATTATTTTTGGGAAGATTGTGTATATGCTTCACGTCGACAATTATCTTTTTTGTGAATAAGGGATGCATCTAATTAGGTTGACTTAATTGATGCTTGCGGATCAGATATATATTTTGGGTAGCTTTGAGATTGAATGTGAATATGAATAAGAGTGAATATTTGTCTACTGGCATGCAAATTTACTAAGCATCAAAGGAACTGAATCTGCACTTGTGAGGTGTAACTTTGTTAGTTCATATTCTAGTTGTAAGCAATTATGTTACTATATCTTTTGTAGGAATTGAGCCTCTCTTTTGGATAGTGAGTCCTTGCAATGAGCCACCCTTTGTAATATCTTATAACTAATTATACTATATTGTGAGCTAATCCTCACCATTATTTTTCCCATTCCAGGTTTTCCACATAAAATTTTTGGTGTTCATTTGTTATGTTCTTTTATGTTTTATTAATGCTCTTACTCATTCTTAATATTGTATGCATTGGAGTAATTGGATGGTATTTTTTTAATAAGTTTAAGAAGATACTGATTCACCCCCCTCTCAGTATCTTGGGTATTCAATATTTTATCTGAAGTTAGGTTATCCATGGCTTCACTACATGAATTTTGTACCATCAGTTGTGAATAATGTTTAAAGTTTCTATTTGGAAATGAGATCTCTATTGTGCATCATAGTGGCTTTAATCCTCTGTCTTCCCACATAAACTTTTCATTAGATTTATTTTGGCCTAGGCCTATTGAACCTATTCAGCCCCATGAAGAATTTGTTTTAAAATCCTATCAAAATTTTAAGGCAAAGCGCATAGCAGAATTATCCCTTAGCAATATTCCTCAACCCATGATTGAACCAAAATCCCTTCCAAGTAACCAAAACCAACCTATGACAAATACTTTACCTATTTCCTATAAGAGACCACGAGATAACCAAACAAATCTTGTTGTACCTCCTAAAGTCAAACAAGTTTACAAAGCTAAAGAGAAAGTGGGTGAATAACCTCCCATGGTTACTTTTTTTCCTTCCTTAAGGGAAGAAAAGAAACCTATGGCTAATAAACTTGCTCCTACACAAACACAACTTGAAAATAAAATGAAAAGTAATCAAAATTCTAAAAAGCATAGGCATAGATGTGCTATCTCTCATTTGTAACAAACAAAAGAAGAAAATAACAACATAGAAAATCAAAATCTAAACTTGTCTCTAGAAAGGAATGATGCTTCTCCACCCTTGTTGCAAAAACTAAAAGCTTCTATGGATATTGTCATTAGACCTCCTACTGTGATTAACTTGTATGATGATAATGAAATTGAAAAGATTGATGAACAAGTGCATAATGATTTGAATTTAAATTTTTCATATTCTATGAGATTAAATGATGATCCTCCTAACAAGAGTGTTGAACTTGGTGCTTGTCCTAGTTCAAAACTTGTCATTGTCCCTTTGGCTAGTTTTTCGCCTTTCATAAATATTGAAGAAGATTGGCATGCCCATCTTCTTTGTTTTATTTTTCACATTTCTTTGTGTGATTGCATGTGCATAATGTGATCCACTGTACTTTTTCATTTGATGTATCCCTCTTTATGTGCATTCCTCTATTCATATCTACATTCTTCTATATTTCATAAACATTTATATTTTGATTTGTCTTGTGTTTTCATTTTGGGGATGACGCAAGGCATCGGGACATTTAGGTCTCTTCCATGTTGACCAAGAATTTTTTATTTTTTTTCTCTCTAAGTGTAATTCTTCCTATTCTACAAGTATTTAGGGAATGATGATGTTTCTAAGCTCTATAACACATTGTATCAAAGATATACTGACCCCAAATCTATGGATCCCTTATGTGTTTTGGAATTTCATTTTTGGGGCAACCCTGTTACATGATGCAACTTCATTTGGAAACATATGACTTGGCATAGGGATTTTTGAGTAAGCTCTCATGTCCTCTTTATTGATCAGTATTGAATATGTGCTACTTTAAAGTTATTGCTTACAAAAATGGTGTAGAAATTCCTTTAAAGTGAGGGCATACATTGGCATTATTTTTTTTGAAATTTTAACATCGACACTCATGTTTCTTTGTGTGATTTTCTTTCTTCTTGTGATGCATCCTTTCTTGGTGGTGTCATTGGGTTTGATGTCATCCAAGTGATATTTATTAGCATACAAATGTCCTCTTAGTGGTGATGCTACACATTTCATTTCCTAAGTTGTGAATATTTTATTCTTGGACTTGTCCTCTCTTGGAGAAATTAGGCATGATGTTCCATAAGAAGAGACCTTACATGAACTAAGAAAGATCCCCTTAAAAAAATATTTATTTGCATTTTGTTCATGTGTTTAGCATAATACAACTTGTTGACCTTATGAATCTTGAATCCTTAGTGTGTGTGCTACCAGTGAGAGAGGGGGACCACCCACAACAAGGCCCTTGGTCACAAAAGGCCAAGAGAAGAAAGGCTGCCCTAACACACCTCAGTTTAAAGGATAGTTAGAATGACAAGGATGAGAATGATGAGGATTATGCATCCTTTGATCACTCTGCAATCCCGAATCTCAGAAGGAGACTAGATGAATCAGCGTTTAGAGTAAGATTCATATCTTAGACATTCTTTGTCTGAGGATGGAAGTGCAGTTCTAGGATGACAATGTGGCACGTTGGTGTCTCATAGGTGCACTGGCTTCCGTATGACCAGAGAACTAAAGAGACAGAAATCACACTCACAAGGAGAGACTACTAGTCTATTCTAGAGATGTATAAATTGATAAAATGAGATTAAGTAAAGAGAAATGTAGATACAAATACGATAAAGGAAATGTATTACCACCAAGGTGATGAAGACGATCTCATACAATGCTCTCTTCACCAGCTCTCTCCAACTTCTCTCCACCTGCACACAATAAAGGGAGAAATTTTTGGGGTTGTATAGGGGCCTACCTAAGTCAGACCCCTGTCTTGGTATATCCACCTCCATGGAGAACCAAGTTAGGAATAGTAGAAATAGATGATAAATGAAAGAAACTACAAGCTACGTAACACACAACACAAAAAACAGTATGTGCTTACTTAATCGAGAGAAAAAAGAGATATTGTAGGAGCTTACCACCTCCGTGCAAAGCACTCAAGGCTCATGGAGGAGTGAAAGAGAGGGACTGAATCCTTTGTTGCCATGGTGTTTGTCCTGTGCTCGCCCTATTGGAGTGATGAAGTAGTGGATTGCTGCAATGGAGTGAATGGTGCTGCTCCAAAGCTTGGAAATGGATACAAAATGGTGAAAAAAATTCTCAAATGATCTTGCAAACTTCTCTCAAACTTCATCTTGGAAAATGCTAAGGATGGAAGAGTGAAGATTATGAAGAGAAGGGTGAAAAACGACCATATTCGGGTCAGCCAACTAAAGAGGGATGTTACTCTTTGACTCCCAATAAAAAATGTACTGCCTCTGCAATCTCCGGCCATAGGAATCTATTAGGGACGTAAGCATGTTGCATGGATGTTTTCATGCCACACGGGCATCCCCAATAGAAACACCCCCACTGAAACACAAAACAAGAACTAAGTGGAATGCAACGAGCGGGCTTAAGTGGAATTAAGCCAATGCTTTTGATTTTCTAAAGTGTTAAGGGTCAAAAGGGAATTTGCATTAGGGGTGCAAATTCATGTTGATAAATTTTTCCCCCACTTTAGCGAGCACGAGTATTGATGAGTGCTTTGGTAAATTAGAGTAGTAAATAAGTAACAGAGTAAGAGATGTAAACCTAAACTAACGACGAAGCAGAGCATAGTCTAGCGAAAACAAAGTGTAGGAAAGGACTGCATAGTTCCACGGAACTACAAAGCTGAAGCACAAAAGTACCTTACAGGTTCACGGTCTTGCAAGGGTGGTATCCTTCAAGAACTCTCACATGAAGGAAACTAGAAAAAGCACCTTACAGCCACACAAACTTGCAAGGAAGGTATTCCCCAAGAAATTTCACATGAGGGGAGCCAATAAAGGATACTCTGCACAGCCAGAGATGGTGACATCTTTAGCCATAGATAGAACACATCAAGAAGTGGCCATGTAGGCTAGTGAACAGATAGTCATGCAGACCATCGCTAAGTTGTAATAATTTCAAAGGAGTTCCTTAGGAACCATTCAAAAGGAAGGAGGGTTCACTCAAGGGATGCATTGTTTGAATGGTGAAGTCTAGTTGGGCTGCCCCTGGACTAGATGTCGAGGTGTGGAACGAGTCTACTCGGGTTGCCCCCCAGCTAGACACCATAGAACTTGTTGAAAGTTTTTGAAGGGGTCCCTTAGGAACCCAATGTGAAAAGAAGGGGTCCACTCAAGGGACACACTATTCAAAAATCTTAATGCCTTCCTTCTCGAATCGATTCATCACCAAGGAATCCTTTTGAAAGATGTTTACTTCATCCTCGAATTTGAAAGGAAGGAGATGTGATCATGTGAGGGAAAGAATAAGACCATTCCTGCTTCAGAGGAGGATTTCCAAGTCCTTTCTTGATGAACCCCTAATGAAGGAAACATGCTCCATTAGGGTTTCAAGTTGAGAATGACATTCTAACAAGGAAGTGTGTGAAAGGGTCTTTGAGAAAAGATTCATTTGGAAATGAATGTGTTTTCTAAAGAACAAGTAATGTAGAAGATGCATTGTCACACATGAAAGGGACAACTCAAGAATAGATGAGAGAAAGATAAAGTGAAAAGTAAAGAAAATACATCCCACGCAAAGGGCATAGGGGGATCTAGTTACATGGGCTCAGATCTACCTTTATTTATATATAGTAGGTAACCATGGTAAGAGGTGAACGATCATCAATCCCCAACTAGATTAGGAAGAAGGCATGAAATACAAAGTAAAATAGAAATCGAGTCAACATGAAAGGAGGCCTAAATGCTACCGATGCTTTGCATCATCTCCAATTTATCGAAAGTCAATCACAAACATGGAAGAATAGAGATACATATAGAGGAAAGTTTACAACACCAACACCATGCCTATATCCATGCACCAAAAAAGGTGACAAGGGTCATCCAGTCCCATATAGCATGATGACAGGGAAGCACATGTCACAACACACACACACATATCTAATCTAAAGATCAAGAAGAGAGTCTCCCCCTAACATTGGTCAACCAAGAGGTCATTAGCTTCCCACTCTAGATCATCAAAGGAAGGAAGACGAGCCTACAATGGTGTAATGTTAATGGGAGGAGCTTCTGATCCTCTCACAACAAGGGCCAAAGCAGAGGGACCTATAAGGTCTCTGTCGCTTAGCTATTTTGGGTCTAGGGTCAATGACCTAGTGAGGATTGCTAATAGGATCAGGACTTCATCCACCAAGTTAAACATGCACTTGAAATGAGTGCCATGTTTTACCTCAGTGGATGGAGGAGTTTGCACCTGAGGTTCACTGTTAGGCTCACCAAGAGACTCAGGAGCAGTGACAAACTCGGGGGAGGCTAGGACTAGTTTTGTGACTAAGATAGAACAAGTCAATTTGGGGCCACCTTTCAGAGAAGGTGGGCTCTTCTTACGTCACCCATTGCTAGAGGGGCCACACTCTACTTTCTCCTTCATTGGGGGAGGTGAACTCCCCATGGATGAAACAAGGAGTGGCAAGGAAGAAGAGGAAAGAATTGCAGTGGACACAACCGAAGTGTTAACCATTTCCATGGGCTTTGGGAAAGGAAAGAAATCTGGGATGGAGGTCAAAAAGGGCGGCTCAGCTAAAGCAGTGATGAACACTTGTACCCTTTCAGGTACATGTGCGCTCATAGTGGGAGCCAAAAGGGATTTAGGGACAATAAAAGGGAAAGAGGAGGACACAGAAGGAGGTGTTGTCTTCTCTTCCTCCTTCTTCTGTAAGGATGCTTTCTCAACTAGGAGAGCCTTTTATCGGCACTTACGCTCATGCGCAAGGCGGTTTCTATGGCTCTTTGCACCTAAATCCAAAACTTGTGAAGGGACAGAAGGATCCTGCTCAGCCATGGGAGTGTCCTCCATGACTGTCTCTAGTGGAAGGGCAGAATCCTGAATGGATGTAGGAGAGGAAAGTTCAAAAATGGTCAGAGGAGTTTACTCCACCACCTTAGAGGTGGCTCCTTTCCTATTTGAGGGAACAGGAAGAGGTCGAGGGGAAAAATTTCTCCGTGAACCTTTCTTGTTATTGTGAAAATAGTACTAGGGTCATGGGGACCCATTAGGGAGATCCGATATCCTAACTTTGGGATTTCACCAAGGAGGCATCATCGGACTTAGCACGTAGAACCTGGGTTTGTTCATCCAATACTCTTCCCATGAGAGGGGAACAAATGAATCAGCTCGAGAGGGAGCAAGCTTCCCCTTTCCTTTTTAGGAGGAGGAGGTAGCTAGCTGCTCAAGCATGGGAAGGGTCAACCTTAGTTGTCCCTTATTCCCAGTTTTGTACTTCACATAATTCTTATAAATTAGGTCCATTCTCTATGGGAGCGGATTGACTAGAGTGGACCAAATATGACCTAATGAATATCCTCCATGGGATACCACGGGCTGATACATAGTGTCATGCACTACATGCATGACACCTTTGTGGAAAAACTTAAGGCATTTATGAACCACAAAGATGATCCCATTCATGGAAGCTATCCAAGGTATGCCTAGCTTTACTCTGAATAGGTTTGGTTGGGGGATGACATCGAAGACTGTGTCTACACTCCAAAGTCCAACTAGGAAGGACAACGTTATCAATCCATAAGGTTTAAGAGAAAGTCCATCATGCATGCAGAGGACAAACTTTTTTTTGTAATCTTCCTCCCTTTGAAGGGAGTTTAGTAGTAATGTCTCCTCCATGATGACATTCACTCTACTCATGGGGTTGACTAGGACCCCTATCACAATGTTTCCATTGAGGCGAGTGGGAATATAGAGTGGAGAAGGTTTTTTTTTTTCTAGAACATCTTGCGAGGTAAATGTTACATCTGGTGAGCCAATCACAAGAAGAGTAGAGGGAGTAACAGTAACCATCTTAACATATGCTTCAAGGTGAGAAGTAGCATTTGGTATCATGTCCATTAAATTGATGGTAATAAAAAAACATGTTTTATTCATACCAACTAGGGTATTGTTCTCTAACTAGTTTAGGAGGTGGCAGGGTAAGGATCTTATCCTTCCCCAACTTTTGCAAGATGGAAAAATAGGATTCTAATAGTTTTGTAAATTTTTGGTCACGTCTGAATCCATTGTTATTTATAGTGGCTACTACATTTGCAACAACTTTACCTCTTCCCGATATCGATACGATAGATCTTCCTTCAAAATAGGAGCACAAGGGAGGACCCCCGAACTAAACCACCATTTGTTGATATATTCTCGTAGAGCTGCGCATAGATATGCAAAAGAGATATACTTCATGAGGGTGAACTTCTCTTGCCAATGTCTCTGTAAATTCCCTATGAATACCTTATGTACAATAGATTCGGCTAACGGATACGATATTTGTGAGAAGAGCACTTGGTAGTGTGCTATAAAGTTTGTAACATTTTCATTGTCTCCTTTTTTTCATCGAACAAGGTCTGAGAAGGTCATCTTCAGTCTGATCTTGGCTTAGAATTGTTGTAGGAAATGGTTCACAAGCTGATCGAATGTGAAGATGGAGTTATTGGACAAAGAATAGTACCAATCCAGTGTTGTATCTTTGAGGGATCAGGGAAATAGTTTAGCCATCAATGCATCATGATGTAAAGAATTCTATGCACAAGGTGTTAAAGGTGGACACATGTGTTTGTAGGTCCCCTTTACCATCGTATTTCTCAAATTTGGGAATTCCCATCCCTAGCGAGAATGGAGTGTTTAAAATTGCAACCGACAATGGGCTATGTCAAGAGAAGTTGAAAGATAGGTTGAGCTAAGGCCTAGGAAAGGTTCGCCAGCTGGTTCTACATCTGCCCCATATTTTGAAGGAGGGTTTTCAGAATAGGGTCATTAGAAGACATAGGACCACCAGAACCACCGCCAGAGCCACCATCAGGACTACCACTAGAACTGCCACCAGTACTACTACTACCAGTGTGACTTCCATCGGTGCCACCACCGTGACCACTACTAGAGCCACCACCATGACTTCCACTTGCACTGCCCCCACCAATGCCAGCCCCACTTTCAAAGTTTCCACCGCCCAAGCCTCTGCCCATCATTCTTCCAAATCCTCCACCACTAGAGGTGATGGAAGGGGTGAAGTGGAAACCCAAAGGGTTTCTATTTACTTTGATAGTATCTAAACTTTCAGAAGTAGATGGTATATTAACCGAGGTGACCATGTCAGCTATGTACATGGATCTAGGAGGCATCGACATCTCTAGCTGCCTCGCATGTTCCTCGAAGAGGTCACCTCATATCATGCGACCAAGACTCAAGGGGGCACATGCTTTAGCTAGACCAGTGATACTATCCAAGAGTTCTACACATATCCAATCTTTTTCCACCATGTATATTATTTCTCCAATCACCTTAGCAGCCCTAGCCAACTTTGGGTTGTCTTTAGGTGATTTTCCAATGATCCTAACCCTTTATCGAGACTAACGCTGTACTCAGAAGGGATAAAGATGTCCTCACGCTCATTTATGGATGAAGAGTTTAGTGACATAGGAGGAGTAGGGACGTGATCAATTTCATCAAGAAACCTAAGTGTTCCTTGCAATACGTGCTCCTGTGTGGACAACCCAATCGTAGAACCGGAGAAAAGGCCGGTATTAAAGCTAGAGGAGACCTTCATCCTATCCATCAAAAGGTGTTATAGACTTCTTCTAACAAAATGCCTAGAGGTCATCAACTGAGTCTTGAAGCTCATAAAATTTCACAACACACTAGGGTACCATGACCAAGAGATATATGTGAAAACATTCAGGATGCTGACAAATGGATATAAGTGGGTTCACATCAAGTTCACCAAAAATGTGAGAGAGGGGGACCACTCATTGCAAGGCCCTAGGTCATGAAAGGCCAAGAGTAGAAAGGTTGCCCTAACCTACCTCATTTTAAAGGATAGTTAGGATGATGAGGATGAAAATGACAAGGATTATGCATCCTTCGATCACTTTGCAACCTTGAATATTGGAAGATGACCAGATGAATCAGCCTTTAGAGTCAGATTTGTGTCTCAAATAGCTCTCTATCTGAGGAAAAAAGTACAATTCTAGGATGACAACGCGGTGCACTGGAATCTCACAGGTGCGTTAGCATCCATACAGCTAGAGACCTGAAAAGAAAAAAATCACACTTAGAAGGAGAGACTACCAGCCTAGTCTAGAGATGTTTAAAGTGATAAAATGAGATTAAGTAAAGAGAAATGTAGATACAAATACGATAAAGGAAATTTATTACCAACATGGTGATGAAGATGATCTCATATAATGCTCTCTTCGCCAACTCACTCCAAGTTATCTCCACCTGTAAATAGTAAAGGGAGAATTTTTTTGGGTTGTATAGGGGTCTACCTCAATTAGACCCCTGTTTTGGTGTTTCCACCTCCATGGATAGCCAAGTTTGGAATAGTAGAAATAAATGATAAAGGAAAGAAACTACAAGCTACGTAACACAAAACACAACAAATAGTATGTGTTTACTTAATCAATAGGAAAAGGAGAGATTGTAGGAGCTTACCACCTCTATCCAAAGAACTCAAGGCTCATGGAGGAGTGAACGAGAAGGACTCAAGCCTCTATTGCCACGGTGTCTGTCATGTGCTTGCCATGTTGGAGTGACAAATTATTGGATTGTTGAAATGGAGCAAATGGTGCTATTGTAAAGCTTGGAAATGGATGCAAAATGGTGGAGAAAATTCTCAAATGATCTTGTAAACTTCTCTCAAAATTCTACTTGGAAAATCCTAAGGATGGAAGAGTGAATATTATGAACAGAAGGGTGAAAAATGACCATATTCGGGTTAGCCAACCGAAGAGGGACATTACTCTTTGACTCCTAATCAAAAAATGTAATGCCTCTGTAGTCTCCAGGTGCAAGAATCTGCCAGCAACATAAGCATGCCACCCAAACATCTACATGTTGCATGGGTTTCCTCGACAGAAACGCCCCCATGGACACACAAAATAGCTGCCAAGTGGAATGCAAGTAGCGGGCTTAAGTGGAATTAAGCCTCCACTTTTGATTTTCTAAAGTGTTAAGGGTAAAAATGGAATTTGTGTTAGGGGTGCAAATTCATGTTGATATAGTACCCTATCAGAGTTATCAAAGGGATAGCTTTGGTATGGTAGGTATAGTGAGAGCCTATAGACTAGGCATGACTTTCTCACTAAGCCACTTTCCTAGGGGCTCACCTAGTAGATGACTTGAGGTTCCATTAGCCATGAGTGAGTGTGTGTGTCATTATAATCGTGCACATCAAGTTATTCTTGTGAACATATTAGATAAAAATCCTAGACATGTTCCATATCATGTTGGACAGTCAAAGCTTGATCCATTTCCCTTTCTCTTCTAGTCTTTGATGGTGTATGATTGAGTATCTTCTCATTGTTGCGTACATATGTGTCTTGAATGTTTACTTTAGTGTGAGTTTGACATGGGGTCATCCTCTCACTAAAGTGGGGGCTAGATTTAGTGTAGCAAAAAGTATTCCCTTTTCACACTTAATTTGGGAATCAAATATTAAAATGACCTAAATTATGCCTTAATTTAGTGTTGTAATATGTATTTTACATATTCACATTGAGTTTAGGGCTTTATTAATTAAATCAAATTGTGCCTTATTTTAGTTTTTTTAAGTGTATATTTACACTTTCACACTTATCTAGGGATTTATTAATTAATTGAGGTTAATTTTCCTTAATTTTCTCCCTTAATTCAAATCTAAGCCTAATTAATTGCATTTTCCAAAGAGGAAAACCTAGCATTCATTAATTCCATAACATAACACTTATCATTGAGAAATGTATTTCCTAGGTAAGTGACCTAGGATTCATTCACCCATGAGCGAATGGGTCCTCACTTAGACCTAGGACCCTAATTTAAATTATGTTTTTGGTGGTATTTTAATGATTTAAAATCTATATTCACATGTCAACTTGTATTATTTGGATTTCGAGAAATTAATGTTACATACCTATAAATATAATGTCATTTCATTATGTTTCATCCTAGAATTTTCAAGTGAGCATACCTATAGAAATTTTATAAGTTCAAGAGCATTTCAAGAGCATTTTCAAGGCATTAAAGAGTAGATTTATTGAAGAATTATTGCAGAAATCAAGATCATATTGTCATATCAAATTCTTCTTGCATCATGCATGTTATTTGAGCTAATATGTTGATTTAGTGTTCAATATCCATTCAAGCATTCAAAGACATTGTTTCAAATAAAGTTTCAAGATCAAGATCCACATCCATTGAGTCCATTTTATGCTATTTGTAGATCTACATTCCAAGGTTCATTCAAGGTTTTGGTGAGTTGTGACATAGACTTGTTCATTCATCATTCCTTTCATGATTTTATTTGTTACCAGGTTTTATTACCAAAATGGGGTCTAACCAAGGAAAACCCCCATTCACCATAAACAAAAAAAAATCCCCTCTTTGTTTGTGTTTTCAGATTTAGGTGGAAGAAATCTTGGACATCTCTTGAAGAGAAAAATTGAAAAAATTGTCAAAGTTGCAAAAGTTGTCAAGAAAGTTGTCATCTCATGGAAACTCAATTGTAGAATTCATTTCTAGAACTCCAAACCTAAAACCTAAAAAAATTGAGAGATTTTAATTTGTAGTAGAGGATCCAAAAAGTGGGAATCAAACCCTAAACTAGGACCCATTTTCCCCAGGGTGAATGAGTCCCATATCAGCTTCAGAAAGGCAGTTTTGGTGACTGGTACATACCTTCTTACCTCTCTTAGATCTGAAATTTGATTTATGGTTCCACCAGTATTGAGCTTAATCTATTAGATGAACTTTGTAGATTGTATTTTGGAGTTAGTTTTCTATTTTTAATCTTTCTCCTGAAAGTGTTGTTTAATCAAGACCCCTTTCCTTGAAAAAAAATGAAATCGGTAGATTCACACTTTGAATTGACTCACCTCAAGGTTGTTAGTCATTTCATGGTGTGGATCTCATTTCCTAATTAATTGAAGGAAAATAGGACCATTTCCTACCATATTTGGTTTACCCCTACTTTTCATAAAAAAAACCCACAACTTATTTTTTCTTTCATTTCTATAATTTTGTAAGTCATTTGGAAAATGCTTCGCATGAACTCAAAAGAATTCTAGTTATTAGAGTTATAAAATATATTAGCTTCAAACTAGATTCGTATATAAAAATATATTATAAAATGGATGTTATAATGGTAAATATACTACCACAAGATGGTATATGGAAGGTGGTCGAATATATTTGGAAGAAGTATCAAAATGGGTTCTTCCTCTGCTATGATCCTGATGACATCAAAATTGTAATCAAAAGACATATAGATAATGAATTTTGATGGGGCCTACACCCAAAAAGGTGTTGGATTTTGGGTCTTTCTCATTTTAAACTATGGTTTGAGTGCACTTATAATTTAGTAGAGCATGAAGCTCTATTGTTAGGCTAGAATATTTCCTTGAAGTATAATATAAAGTTACTCAAGGTGTTGGGAGACTCATGCAATGTGTATTTTCTCAAAATAATGTTCCTAGTGTTTGAGGAAGTAATATAGATAATGAGGATGTGTTCCTAGTGCTTGGTTTGCAAGTTATTTTGAGAAAATTTGATAAAAAGAGGAAACAATGAGTTGTAGTTTGTTCAGATTTGAAGAGTAGTGTTTTGGTGTTGCTCCTCATTTCTTCTAGATTGAAGATCTGCCTATGAATTTTAGATATATTCATCAAAGGTGTTGGATTGTTATTTAGAAGAATTTGTGTTCACCAATGTGTCAACAAAATATTGCAGATTTTTCTAGGAGAATTTTTTTTGCTTCACATTTCTGTGTGGTTTGGTTTTAGGTCTTGTGGATCTATAGGTGTGTTAATAGTGCTGGTATATTTCTTTAGTCAAAGTTGTTTGAGGTTTGGTGATTTGGAATTTTATTTCTTAAGTTACAGTGTTTGGAAGAATTGTTTGAATGTATTGGGTGTGTACATTCTTTAGGTAAAATTTTTTGTAAAGGAGTTTTTTGGATTTAAGGGTAATTATGGAATATTCTAGATTGTGTTTAGGTGACATTTATTTTCCATGAGTTATTGTTGAATCAATGGAAGCATGCACTTAAAATTTTAATTGGTGTTTACATAGGTATTGTTTGACCTTAGTGTTTACACTAATTATAGTGTATTTTTATTGGTTGTAGAAGTATGTTATACCATAGTGTTATATATTTGGGTCCTAGATAAGGATTGGTATGGTACACTTCACTTCTATCTACAACAGAAGTGTTTTGGTGCAAACTTAATTTGAATTTTCATGGTTGAGGTACATAGCCAACCTTGGAGAATGTTTTAAAGGTTAAAGATGATATAAATATGAGTTGAATTGTTGAGGGATGTGAAGGGAGACAAGTATGATGTGAATGATGTGAATTGTAGAGTATCAGGGTACGAATTTGGGAAGTGCAGTATGATCTTTCATGTGTTAGATTGTTGGATGCAGTGAGCATAAGGTGTCTACAATTATTTAGCTATATTGTGAAGGTGTTGGTGATATTATGTGGATTTATTTGTTGCATTGAGATGGATTTCTCTATGTAACACTCTTCTCTATCTTATTTTCTATTATGACACTGTTCCTTTTTATAATGAACCTTTTCTTTCTTTAGGAAATGAGCCCTTTGGTAGTGATCCCTTTATATTCAATTTTGATATTACTTTATATTATGAGCTAATCATCACCATGTTTTTTCCCATCTTGGGTTTTCCACGTAAATTTTGTGTTCTTTTATGCATGGTGTTGATTTGTTTCAGTTTTTGTTACTTTCCTTTCATGTTAAATCATCATAATAGATTAAGGGTTAATTGTATTTATGTGGATCTATTTGTGTATGAGGGTTTTGAATTTTTAAGGTACAACTAATTCGCCCCCCCTCAGTTGTCTTGTACATTCAACAATTGGTATCAAAGAAAGGTTCCTTGGAAGAAAGTTTAACCGGTTAAGGTAGATCTAGGATGGTGCACAAGAAATAGATACCTATATTTGTTGGAACAAATTATGCATTCTAGAAGACATGGATGGAAGTTTTTCTAGTTTATCTTGGATTTGATGTCTAGAAGTATGTTAACACTAGATACACTTAACCTAAAAATGGTCCAAGTACTATTGATGAGATAAAAGCCTATGAGAGAAATGGTAAAGCAAGGTATTCCCTCTTAAATAATATTACAAATTATGAATTGGTGAAAGCTATGAGTCTAAAAATTGTTAATTTTTTTTGGAAAAAGTTAGAAAACATTTATGAAGGAGATGATAAGGTCAAAGAAGCTAAGATGCAGAATCTAATGATCATGTTTGAGAACTTGTAGATGTTTAAAGGAAAATGGGTAGATGAAGTTTCCAGCTGCATCAAAGGCCTTGGAGACGAACTCAAAGAACTAGAAGTGGTAAAAAAAATATCATAACTCTTCCTAAGTCTTATATTCATAAATTTTCTGCTATTGAGGAATTTTCAAATTTGAATCAATATACCAAAGATCACTGTTAGAAACCCTAGATTAGACATGCAAACCTAAACACCTTCCACAAAAGAGAAAACATAAAAAAGTAGAGCTTTGCATGCGAATGTGCAAAATGATATGTTCAGGAATTCAATATTACAATGAGATGATTTGCTTTATAAAAGCAAAGTATGCAACCCTAATGTTGACCTAAAAATGGCTCAACCTAAGTAAAGTTATGCAAGTGTAATTAAATATTAATTACAATAACACCCCCCCATAAGTGCAACTTAGGGAGACTAGATAAGCATGCACCTAAAACTAAGATGAATGCAAGAAAGCATGAATGGGTCTTGGCAACAAGGCCTGATCATGTACCCATGTATAAATGCAATAATGAGGTAGAGAAGGAAAACCCAGTGGGACAACCCCCCCTACAATGAGATAACTACTGGAAAAAAGCACTAGAAGAACATTGTAGAGTAACACTGGAACCGCAATTTGGCAAGCAAGGAAAGATACTTTTGTCTACAAGAAACCATATCAGAATCATAATAATGTGGCAGTAGACCCGATGCCATGGAACACTCAAAAACACCAAACTGGAACAACCTTGGAATCCATGAAGCAATAGTAGATGATATGATGATGACAAAATCTCGAAGCCGTGAATCTCGATGCTGATGCCAAACTAAGACTGAAACTCTTCCATGGGAAAAAGTACCATACAGACTCAGGAACAATAACCACAAATTTAGTGGCCCACAAACTAAGATGGATCCGATGCAGATCACTAACCATAGGTTCTCAATCTAAAGTGTGAACCAAAATGAATCTGGTATGTGTCAAGCTAAGACAAAATATGGCCAAAAGAAAGTAAGAAACCAAATTACAACCCATGCGAGTTGCCATCAAACATGATGAAGATTATTATGCAAGAAACCCCCCTGATGGAACTTTATATCAATTCATTTATTACAATCCCCAATGACTGAAAAAGGAGAGAATGCCTAAACATGCATAAACAAAAAATTAAAAAGACCTCAAATCTGTGTAGATGACTGAACCAGCTTTCCAATGCCGCAAGAATGGCGAAAAAAGGATCACCGAGTCAAAAGATATGCCCTCCGGAGTGAAAACAACAACATCTAAGTTCAAGGACCTGCAAAATAAATCTAGAGCAAAATCTAGAAAAACTACAATTTGAATAGATCGGTGCCGGAATCAGCTTTCCAAAGGTATCTTGTTTGCAAAAAATGGACTTTGTATGCAAAAGTTATGCCCGATTTCGTGAAAGTGCTCTAGAAAGGCCAATAAGACCTGTAGGTAGCCCAGGGGGCTAAAAAATTTCAGCCCCTGGTCGTGCATGTGACTAGGGGCTGGTGGACCGGGGCTGGGGTGGAGTCCTTGGTTGCCCATGTGACCACGGCGCATGCAGAGGAGTCAGCGGGGGCTAGCGCTGGGACACCTGGTTCTCCATAGGACCCCGGGCTCGGTGGAAGGGGCTGAACAGGGTCGGCAGCCGGATGGGGGAGCCACCGGCGGCGGCGGCGGGCTAGTGGCCGCTCGGTGGCAGAAACCATTAGAATTGTAGGCGCATGCACGACTCTCGAAAAACTTTGTTTTTTTCATTTTTTTCGAAAATCGTGCCTCAGGATGCGTGTTGGGGAGGCTGTACTGCTTCCCTGGCAAAAAATTTTGCCTTCTGGATCAACTTTGCCAAAATCGACAAAACGAAGGGCAATCTTAGGGTTTTTGGCCACTACAAATGCAATGGTGACCTCCGTTTCTGCTCAAAATGCTTCAAAAAAATGGTGACCTCTAGAGCTTGCAAAAAAATACCAAACTTGAAACCCTTACAGATTTGGCGAATCATGGCCAAAATCTGCAAAATAAAAGCCAAACCTGACTTTTTCCAGTGCTCTGAATCCAATGGTGAAGCCCGATCTGATCCAAGATGTTGCATAAATGAACTCAAGGCATAAAATCCTCGAGGAACCCCGAACGAAATCTGTAATGGTTTTCTCCAGAATTTGAGAAGGGGCTGCATGTCAAGGCTCTGATACCATGTTAGAAACCCTAGATCAGACATGCAAACCTAAACACCTTCCACAGAAGAGAAAACATAAAAAAGCAGAGCTTTGCATGTGAATGTGCAAAATGATATGTTCAGGAATTCAATATTACAATGAGATGATTTGCTTTATAAAAGCAAAGTATGCAACCCTAATGTTGACCTAAAAATAGCTCAACCTAAGTAAAGTTATGCAAGTGTAATTAAATATTAATTACATTAAAAATCACTTGTATGGATCTTTAACTACTTTTGAGATGAGAGAATTTGATACAAATAGTGGTGCAAAAGTTGAGACTTATTTTAAGGCTGGAAAGTTAGAGGAGATCAAGGAATTAAATCAGGAGGAACTTGATGATATAGAAGCTAACTTTGTAAGAATAATGAAGAAGGGTGTTGGTAAGTACAATGGTAAGATGCCTTTCAAATGTTTCAGTTGTGGAAAGATAGGTCAGTATGCTTCAAGATGTCCAAATAGAGTTTTGAATAACAAAAATAAGGAGAAAAAAGGTAAGATGATTAAGAAAATATATGTTAGAGAAGATGCAAGTATTTTTTATGATGAATCTGATTATGGAGATTAGGATTATGAATTCTTGTTCATGGATTTAAAAGATGAATCCATTTTTTCTAACTTTGAGATATGTGTGAAGGAAAGCCCTCTGAAGACAAAGGATAAGATTGAAGGTACTTTGTTATCTGGTTTTCATGCTAGACAAGAGAAGAACTACTAGATCATTGATAGTGGGTGCTTGAATAATATGACTAGTGACAAATGTAAGTTTGTTAAACTTAAAAATTATGATGGAGGATGTGTTATATTTGGTGATGATACATTTTCTAAGATATGCAGAAAAGGTTCTATCAATTTGGATGGCAAGCATAATACTAATGATTTTTATTATGTTAAGGGTCTAAGGCAAAACCTCTTGAGTGTTTGAAAAATTTGTAGCAATGGATACAATATTATGTTTCAAGATGATGGATGTGAGATTAGAAAAGGATCCAAAACTATGGTTGCTGCTAGAAGGACAAATAAAAATATTTTATCAGCTTAAGGGTGTTGATGGTCACTACTTTATGACTCAAATTAATGAAAGCTAGTTGGGCATGTGCAGGATCATCATGGAAAAAACAAGCCCTTAAGTGGCAATGAAAATTCAAAAAATCAGAGTTAGGCAACTTGACATAAAAATTTGAATAAGTTATCTATATTATTTCAAAAATATGTAAGAATAGAATTTGTAGAAAATTGAATGTAGTTTCTAAACTACTAGGTGTATTTTAAAAATAAAAAGTCTATTTGGTGAAAATTTTAAATTTCAATGCAGTAGTACTTAAATTTTAGGGAAAAAATAAGAAGTAAGTGTATGTCTGACCACCCTAACCACAATAAAATTATAATATTTTTTTATAATATTTTAGATATAAGTAGAGGACTCATGTGTCGATGTGATGCATATTTTTTTGTAATTTTTTTCCAAGTGAATAATAAATTATGAATTTTTTATTACAACTTTTAAAAAAAAATTTGTATGTCCGACCACCTTAACTTGGTCAAAAATTCATAATTTTTCTTTTTTTTTTCATCCTATAGTATGCGAAGCAGAGAATGTGATGCATGTTTCAGATTCAAAAAATGTGATATTGTTTGAAAACTATAGATGTTTTTCAATCACCCTATCAATTAGGACTTTAGTCGTAATTCAAATAGAAAATGAATAATAATTATTTATTTAATTCAAAGTAAACATAATTTATATTGGTGGAAATCTGAGAATCTCCTTAAAAAACCCTTTTCGTTTCATCAATTTTGGGTTAAAAAAAAGTTTCCAACCACATGGGCCATCATATCACTTACATATCACCACTTTTTGGCCCATCATGATCCTGCACAACCTAGTTATGGCATAAGACGATGTGAAACATCAGTTTTGATAACCTAATGAGAATTAGTTCAATTCAAGCTATGAGAGATCTACCAAAGATTACAAATCCTATCAATGCTATCTGTAAAGAGTGTCAAATTGGAAAGTAAGCAAGAATAAGCTTTAAATTCAAAGAACAATCTACTACCAGACTGTTTGAATTGGTACATACAAATCTTTATGGGCCTACAAGAGTAAGAAGTCTTCAAGGTGACAGATATTTCATGTTATTGATTGATGATTATTCTAGAATGACATGGGTTACTTTTCTTAAAGAAAAATTAGAAGCTCTAGACAAGTTTAAAGCATTCAAAGTTATGGTTGAGAAATGAAATAGATTTGAAAATAAAATGTTCGAGGTTAGTTAGAGGTGGAGAATGCACCTCCAATGATTTCAACATCTTTTGTGAGAATCATGGATAAAGATGCACTTGTCTACCCTATGACTCCTCCATAGAATGGATTGGTTGAAAGAAATAAAAGGACTATTCAAGAAGCTGCATGGAAAATGGTGAAAGGGGAAAAACTATTGAAATTCTACAAGAGAGAAGCAATTCATACTATTTTTTATATAATTGATAGAGTTCAAGCAAGAGAAAATAGTACAAAGACCCCCTATGAGCTATGGTATGGAAGGATTCCTACTATCAGGTACTTTAGAGTGTTTGGAAGTAAATGTTGTATCATAAGAGATGAAAATAATTTAGGAAATTTTGATATAAGGTCTGATGAATGTATCTTCCTTAGATACTCTACTAGAAACAAAACCTACTGATGCTACAGCAAGAGATTGAAAAATATTGTTGAGAGTGAAAGTCTCAAAGTTGATGAAGATTTATAGAAGAATTCAATGATGATAGATGGATATGAAGTAGATGAGTCTTCTTGTAGAGAAGAAGAAAACGAAAGAGAGGAAAAAATTGAAGAGGAAGAAGCTCTACAAAATACTCCTAAAATTTGTAAGTATGTACAGAAGAATCATTCTGAAAATTAGATCATTGGAGATAAGAGCAGAGGTGTACTGACAAGAAGGAAAGTTGTTAAATAATAGGTAAATCTATGTTTACTTTCTAAAGTTGAACCTAAAATAGTTACTAAGCCATGTAAGGATGAAAACTGGATCAAAGCTATGAAAGAAGAACTATTGCAAATTGAGAAGAATCAAACTTGGGAACTTGTCCCAAGACCAACAAAAAAAAATTGATTGTAACTAAGTGGGTATTTAGAAAAAGACTAAAGGATAATGGAGAAGTAGTAAGGAACAAGGCAAGGCTTGTGTGTAAAGGCTACTCACAAGTTGAAGAAATAGATTTTGAGGAGACATTTTCTCCAATGGAAATAATAGAAGCTTTCAGGATGTTTTTGGCTTTTGCAGCACATAAGGATTTCAAATTTTATCAAATGGATGTGAAGTTTTCTTTCTTGAATGGAGAATTGGAAGAGGTATACTTAGAAAAAATAGAAGTATTTTAGTTATTAGACAAACTAGATATGGTTTGTAGATTGGAGAAGGAATTGTATCGATTGAAACAAGCTCCTAGATCTTTCTATGCAAGGTTGTATAATAATTTGGTACAATAAAGATTCAATAAAGGTACCATAGATAGCAATATTTATTTTAAAGTTTAAAAAGATCAAATATTGATTATGGTTGTATATGTTGATGACATAATCTTTTGAGGTAATGAAGCTATGTGCAATAAGTTTACAAAGGAAATGCAAAAGGAATTTAAAATGTCCATATTTGGGGAAATGAATTTCTTCCTTAGATTACAAATAAATCAGATAAACAAATGTATTTTCATTTCACAATCAAAGTATGTCAAGGAAATGTTGAAACATTTTGGAATGGAATATTCTTAACTGGTGGGTACAACTATGATTACTAGTTACAAGTTGAGTAAGAATAATGAATCCCTAAGGTTGATCAAAGCAAGTATAGATCAATGATCGGAGGGCTGCTATATCTAACTAGTACTAGATCAAATATCATGTATGCAATTTTTCTTGTAGCTAGATTTCAGAAGATCCTAGAGAGTCACATGTTACAACAATGAAGAGGATATTTAGATACTTGAAGGGATCTCTAGATCATAGCCAATGGTATCCAAAGGATATTGATTTTACTTTGATTTCTTACACAAATGTAGATTGGGATAGTTGTGTGGATGACAGGAAACACACAAGTGGTTGTGCATTCTTTCTTGGATGTATATTGGTGTCATTTCTAAGTAAGAAACAAGATTCAATATCTTTATCTACTATAGAGGAAAAATACATCGTAGCATCATCTTGTTGCACACAAGTGTTGTGGATGAGGCAAACATTGAAGGATATTAGGTGTAGTGTCAAAAAACATATCCCTTTCTCACACTTAATTTGGGAATTATTAATATTAAAATGAGCCTACTTATCCCTTGATTTAGTGTTGTAATGTGTTTCACACATTCACATTAAGTTAAGGTCCCTTCTTAATAAAATAGACTTAATGGTGCCCTATTTGGGGTATTGTAAAGTGTATCTTTATAGTTTAACACTAATATAGGGCTTTATTAATTAATTAAGGTTAATTTGGATTTAATTTTCCCCTTTAATTCAAATCCAAGCCTAATTAATTATAGATTATGAGGGATAAATCCCAAAATTTATAAATTATATTACACAACACTTAATTTTACAAAGTGAGTGTCCTCAGTTAGTGACCTAGGACCCATTCACCACCTAGCGAGTAGGTCCTCACTAGGTCCTAGGACCCTATTTTTGTTGGTGTAATTAATTATTTAATTAATTTTTATTAAGTTTACTTAGGGAATAATTGGTTTACTTAATTAATAAGTAAGCTTTATTTAGTTGAGCTAATTTTAGCTCAAAATTAGGTTTTACCTTTAGGGTTATGCATACATTGCTTTTATAAAGAAATTTGTCTCTTGTAATTTATTAATTCCTAAATATTATTCATTTGCACATCTGCATGCAAATTTCTCTTTCTTTTTCTATTTTTCTCTTGTGGAAGGTATTTTCTGGTTTGCATGTCTGATCTTGATTTCTAACAATTTCCACATAAAATTTAACATTCCCCGAAGTGTGTCCTAGTTAAGTGGGCTAGAACCCATTTGCCACATGGTGAATGTGTCCTCACTTGGATGTAGGACCCCTCTTTGAAACATGTTTTTGGTGGTATTTTAGTTGTTTGAAATCCAAGATCTTATGTCAGCTTGTGTTATTTGAATTTTGGGTATTCATCTAAAGTTATGTATATATATAAGGTTATTTCACATAAGAATCTAGAGAGAGAGTTTCAAGAGTTCAAGTCTTAATAGCAAGCATTCATATTCAATAAGAAAGAAAGAGTGAGTTCATGGAGGAACATTATAGTGTTCTTGTAGGTCTTCAAGCTCATTTTGCTGTCAAAGAACAAGCATTATTATGGAAGTGATAGATGCCTATGGAGAATCATGATGGATTCTAGGTTTTGGGAGATGCAAAAGACATTCAACCAAGCCTAATGACTTGTTTACTAAGTGATTCCATCTTCTTTGATCATTCTATTTTAAGCCTAAAGAGAGGTATAATCAGAATTGTGGCTTATTAAGGGGATTTGGGATATCCTAAAGTAGGTATTTTACACTGTTCAAGTTTCATTCTAGGATCCTATTCTAATACAACTGAGAAGGGTTTCTTTGCATCATTAGAGATCCTAATCTTAGACACGCTTAATGTCGAGATTGTACACACATGTCATGTTCCATATTTCAATTTATCATCAAGGTTTAATTACCAAACTTGGGGTTTGACTAAGACAAACCCCTATCCACCAACAAACATCAAAATTTTTTTTATAGATTATTGGAATATCTAGATCCCGAAGTGGGGATTTCAAGTTATAGGAAAGAATTGCAAATCTAAAACTTCAAGATCAAATTTAGAGTTTTTTGGAAGAGCCTACTATTGCTGGAATTTTCTACAAATAAACAACTCAGACATAATATGATATCCTATCTCTCTTGAAAGTTAAATCTCTATCAGCAAGCCTCAAGAGATAACCCCAAGGTCTCTAATGTCAAGTCTTGACAATGCAAAAATAACTCAGTGATAAATGTGACAATGTTGGTAATCACAAGGGACCTTCAATTCATTATATCTTGCAATATTATTGATGCCTTCAACCCTAAGTCTAACCCAAATTTTAAGAGAAATAGAAAAATATGAAGGGTTTAGAGAAATTTATAAAAGTAAACTAACCCTAAGACCAACAATGCAAATGATTAAACACCCAAGCTGGACCAATCCTTCAGAACCAATTCCTGCTAAACCCAGAATAAACCTATAATCTCATAGGAACAATGTAATCTTCTAAGGAATTTAAGATTTTTAGATCATGAAGCATTCACCCAAATCAACCTTATTTAACAATTGAAATGAATAAATACCCACAATTGAACTTAGCACACCAATTCAAGGTCCAAGCTAACTTTACACAATAACTTAAATCATCAAGGTCCTAAAAGTATGGACGAAGGATTGCTCAACCACTTCAAATATTAAATCATAAACACCATTGCATCACATTAAAATATAAAATCTAATAGGAAACTTATAATCTAAAAGAAATCTAAAAGATTTGGAACAACAAGAACAATGCAAAATAAAACAACACAAGAAAGAGCACCAAAGAACAATGTCTTTACTTATATTGAATCACCCAAGTATGCAACAATTCTAGTATTCTCAATGTATCAACACTTGATCTCAGAAATTGCTAACGCCTATCCTAATTATATCTCTTACAAATATGTCTAACTGATTCTAACCCTTACAAATGAGATTGGAGCCTCAATTTATAGAAAATCACCCCCAAAATTAGGGTTTACATGTTGAGGTCGGCCCTATAGGTTGGCCTAGAGAGTTTTGAATAAAATAAAATTACATTAAATGCTAAAAAAATCATCTAGGTCAGCCTAGAGTCTTCCAGAATATTTCCCTTGAGTGTACAAAATTTGAGATCGCCCTCCTGTTGTATTGTCACATAATTGGCACAAAATTCTAGGTGGCTACAAGCTAGCTATTTTCTCCATTTTTGTTGCCTTGTGATTTATTAGATAAATCTTTGTATTTCTCCAAAATCTCTTTCATATCAGCTAGATCTGGAACTAGAATAAATTTAACCCTTGTCTTATAATTTTTTATATTGTTCTAAATACTAGGGCATCACCTTATTCCATTCAATCTATAACTCAAGATATTTATCCAGTTTTGAAATATAGATTTATGCATCCTCTAAATTATCTTTAGTGATGGGATCACTATCAGAAGGAGCATGAATTTCATGCCACCATGACTAAAATCTGTTAACATTCATGTTCTTTTGACCAAATTTTCTTCTCCTAGTCATGATCTCCAAAAAACCAATATGACTGTCATATATTTCTTTCATTTTTCCTTGCAGCTTAGTGATTTTATTGAAAACCTTGGAGATGAGCTCTTTTCGGTAATTCTAGACTTCAATCCACTCCTTCACCTTACCAATTTCATCTAGAGAAAATACATTAAACTTAGCCAAATCATCATTGGGAATCTATAAAATTTTCTTCAATTCATCAGTAGTTGCTTCATCAATCCTTTTGCAATTTGCAACAAATTGGGAGGTGTCCTCAAGGAATTCAGCTACCTTGGAATGAATGCCAAAGATCTACTCAATTGATTCATCACTCCTTTTCCTAACCTCCTACATCCATTCATGGGTGTTGTGAGTTTTACACTTTAATCTTTATACTTCTAAAACTGCTTCTTTGGGCAACAACCCTTATGGGATTGTAGAACCACCATCAGTACTGGCTTGCAAAGGATTCATCAAGTGTTGGACATATTTATAAACATCATTTAGCTACTTCCATATCTTCTCATTTTCTTAATTTTCTTTGTCCAATCTCCTTAGAATAGACTAAGAAGATTCCTAAAGTTCTTCTTTTTCATGTTCCCTAATGGTTGGTCCTAGATTAATAGTTTGCACCTTATAGTCAGAAGGGCTAACCTCATCCTTGAACTTATCACTTGCAGGCACTCCAAGTTGGATAACTCTATTATTGGATTCATCCCTCAAAATCTTAGAGATAGTCCTGGGCCTTTTCCAATGCTTTGGTTGTCCCCATTATTCAAGCAATTTATCCCAGCTGGGAGTTTACTCCTGTGTAATTATGGGCTTCTTAACAAGCCTTTTCTCCAGTCATTTAGGGATAGTGGATTTCTTCATGGCTACCTCCTTATTTGGACTATCAACCAAATTTTATTCAACACTCTTCTCTACTTTCGGTTGATCTCCTTGCCCATTTTTATGTTGGTGAGGATTGTCAGCAACTTCTTCCTTATTCTTGTCTTCTTCTTGATAGTATTCTAGTTCCTCAATTACCACCTTCTCGGGAGACCTAGGTGGTCTCTCTTGTACCACTTCAGACTCCATGTTCTTGCTCTCTACTCCAGAGGTAGATTGGGTCATTTCATGTATGAACTTCCTCCATTCTCCACTATCAGGAGTGTAAATTTCTTTGTCTTCAGCCTCATGATGCCCAGGATCATTTGATATATTTCCCACTTCATGGGCAGCTTCCTCTGAAATTTGTATGTTAGGAGGAGAAAGAGGAGGAGAATTATTTCTTGTAGCTTCTCTCTTTTCAACATCATCAGTAGGTTCCTCTTCACTTTGCACCTTTTCTTTTAAAAGATATTCGCTATGTTTTGGGGAGCTTCTTCAAACATAGACTTGGGGTTTTTCCCCAAAACTCTCCACATCAACAACCTTTTCTGAAGAAGGGGTATTGGTGGTGGCCTCACCCTTCCTTGCCTTATTAGCCTTTTTTCTTTCTATGACTAACTTCCATTAACTCACAAGCTATGAAGCTTCTCCCTTTTCAGTTGTAATATTGGTTTTGGGGACCTTCTTTGTCTTAGGAAAGGGATTCTCTCCCCGTCTAACCTTTGTCTGACTCTTGGTTTTCCTCTTTATTGACACAAGTCCTTCTTCTTCTTATATATCATCCTCGTGAGGATCAATGGTATCTTCTCCTTTATCAACTTCAATCTCCTCTTCGGATTGAGAATCCAGATCCCTCATCAAGTCATAAGTGAGCTTGGTCCTATCTACCTCCAGCTCTAATACCTTATGCTTCACCCATAGCCTGGAGTACTTCTTGACTGGTGTATTAACCTGATCCAAGTCTGTTATTTACTCCTTTTACTATTTTATTGGATGTAAGGGATTGTTCCTATAAGGCTCAAAATCATGATGTTGGAATAAGTCAGCATCATCCTCTTGCACCTATTCAGTCACCTCTTCAACTTTCTACAATCTGAATGATTTCAAGGGAAACCTAGAGAATCTTCTCCTTATCACTTCAAACTCATCTTGACAGTTAGCCCAGTAGTCCTCAATATGATCCTTGTACCTAAATGTTCTATTTTCTTGCCTCATAGCTCTGCCATATGGATCAAATCTACTTCTATTTGTATGAGAATATAGATCAAACTATGCCATCTCCTTTTCTAAATGAGAGGCACTTTCAGTAGAAGGACAGGCTTCCAAAGTTCATATTCTTAAGGGGAATTAAGCCCCCAACCCCTTCTTTTTCATATCTTTTTGTAGGATCTCCTCAAAGCCTACCATTTGTCTTGTCACTTCTAGCATTAGGATATTGTTGGTTGGATACCTTAGTAATCTGAGTGGAACGATTGGGGATCCTTGTATTCAAATGTATTTGAATCTCTGAAATTGAATGAACCACTATCCATATTGCTTGATCAAGTCCATGGCCTTAGAAGAAATCAAAGTCTGAAGAGAATCCTACAATAGTCTAGGAATATACATGAAAAATGCGTCATTGGTTCTTCTATAGTTTCTTATCTTGTACTACAATTGTGGGTATATATCTCATATTTTATCTTTCCCAATAGTCCCTTTGTAATTGAGACCCCTATACTTATTCTTGTGTGTCAACATTTAGACAAGATATGAAGTCATAGTAAACTAATGGGTCTCATGTACACTTCTCAGCTAGGCATCCAATTTGTTTCTTATGATTCTAGCCCAATGATAATGCTTGTTACCCACTATCTATGTGATAGGGTAAAACATCCATGTATGAAATATATGGGCCTCCTCAACTCCCATGATCTTTTCTAGAAGAGTTATAATATCATGATATTCTTGTTTGAAATCAATCTTGTGCAAATTGTTTAGGAAAGTTTTAATAGTGAGGCTTTGGCTTCAATATCCAAGAATTTTTCATGATCTCCAAAGCCCTATTGGGGTCTTGATCATAGAACTTTATTGCTTCCCCAATGTCAATTTCCTCAATAAGCTTGTGATGTGAGGCAATGTTGAACACCTCAGCAATGGATTCTTCGGTAATATTTTCCATGAATCTTCCTTGTGGGCCAATTATGATTCTTTTTCTAGAGTCATAGTGCTTTGCACATTCTAGGACCAATTCTGGGCAAAGGTGTGTTGGTAGAAATCCTACTACTTGAGCCAATCTAGTATGGGTGATAACCTGTTCCAACTGAGTTTATGCATTTCAAAATATCCTCTGCTGAAAGTCATCATAATAAATGTGTACCATATTGGTATCCACAATCATGGACCAAGAAGAACCAATATTGGACTCTGGCCATATGCCCTTGAAGTCATACTTCATCCTTTTTTTATTTTTTCTTAACCTCCTCTTGCACTAAAGTGGCTTTTGACTTAGATGCCTTGTCGGGGCTCAACTCTACCTGCATCTATTAGAAAGGACCAAGATCACCAAAATGTAAAACAACAATATAACCGATCATATATATTCCATGAAACACCAACATGAGTAACAATAATGCCATAAAATCAAAATTATAATAAGTTAAATTGCAATGGAAATATAAAGAAAGAAATTTATTTTGAATGATTTCATTAACACATCATACATGCATATAAAATTTACTCAAATTAATTAAGATCTCATGCAACACTTGATCATAGAATCTTATCACGCAATCCCTCTGATGATTATCACTCAAACTGGAGACCTCATGAAAGATCTGGGGTAATCTGAGCAAGCTCAAATTCCCCGGTTGGACTAGACCTCAGGTAATCCAAGCAAGCTCAGATTCCCCGAGAGTCACAACACTAGTCTCATTTACACTTAAAATTGCTTGGAGTCTTCAATTATATGATTCTCACTGATAAAATTAAACATCTTCAAGTCATTAATCACCTCGTGATCACTTGACAAGTTATCTTCCTTCAAAGCTCGATTCTCTTCATGGACTGGAGTATGAGGTTGAGAAATCTTGAATAATTCAAGGATCCTCATATTACCTGGGTGAACTAATGCTCGAGTAATCCAAAAGGGCTCAAATTTATCAAATGAGAGGATGGGTTCAATATTTTCTAAGTGTTAAGGTTCGAGTTTGGGGCTTTGGATATAAGACTCAGATAATCCAAGGGGGCTCAGACTCTTCAAGCGGATTAGAGCTCAAAAAATTTGAGCTACCTCAAAATTACCGAGTTAAGCTTCAAGTGCCTGAAATAGGCTAAGTGCCAAATCTACCTCATGCAAATATGATCGATGAAACAAAATCACCCTCCCAAGGCCAAACCATTGTAAATCTAGGATGAAATCAAATGACTCACACAGGGATTCAAATAATTGTTTCAAAATCTACACACCATTCATCAAATTCACAAGCATAAAACTAGGGTTTTTAAATTATCACTTAGAATAGGGCAACACCCAAAAATATTGACTTCCATCATGATCATAGATAGCACCAATTGAATTCCAATAGCATTCAACAAACCCCATTCACCGAATGTATTTGAATTGAAGCCCTATTTTACCCCTTTAGGAACAAACACCCCCAAAGAATAGAAAAAACCCTAGATGGCGGGAAAAAACCAGAATCTAGATCCTAACAAATGACTCACCAATCAAAGGATTTATAAATAAATCCCTAAATAAATTGAAATCACTTGAGAAAAGTCTAAAGACATACCTTGAAATGATGCACAATGAGAGAGGAGGCGATAGCTGGCCGACAATGGATGCTCTTGAATCCTAGAGTGATCACCTGGAGAATATAGACCCAACATCAGAGCTCAAAATTGAATGGATACCTCTCAACTTCAACCACACATGAATGCCAAATGACCAAACAAGCTCGCAATCCACATTATATTCCTAAATTGGCCTTTAAAACCACTTAATGGAAGCAATAAATTCCTAAATGTACATCTGTAGAAAACTCAGGAATCTGATGGGAGCTCAGACTCGGGTAATCCAAGATAGCTCAAACTACCCAACCAGATTAAGGTTCAGGTAATCTAGGGTACCTTGGAATTACCAAACTTGGTGAGTACTTAGCCAAATTTTCCTTAAGTTTCAGAATTCCAAGTGCGAAACCATTTCTCGAGAGCAAAGACATCATCCAAATATTAAAAAAGGCATCTTAAATGTAGATTTATCATTGATAAAATGGGTAAAACAAAACCAAGACCAAAAAGACCTATCCCTTAAGAGGATGAAGTCAAGACTCTCTGACAATGACAAGAAAACAAAGCAAGAAAAGAGGGTCCTTGCCTCAGCAAGGCATGTGTGAGAAAAATTCACAACAAATGGTGACTCCACTAGGGAAATTCTCTAGAGGATTTCAATGACAAACTAGAATCAAGAATCCAAAACTCTGATTTTGTCCCTCGCATCGAGTCACTCAGTAAGCAAAGTTTCAAAGCTAGCAAATAGTAAAATCCTTCCTATGCCAAAGTCCAAGTGTGTGTGAATGTATTTGTTTCCCTCCCTCAGTTGCTCCAAGGTGACCAAGGTCAGTATAGTCAAGGTACGTAAATATTCTAACTCCAAAAGCATCATGTATAGAGCCTAGTTGCTAGTCATGCGTGTATATCCCCGATGAGGTTATCATTGTGGTTCTCCTGAACATAGCTCCACTACCAGTCGAGTGTCCATAGCCCTGATAGAGATATTCAAATACCCCTCATAAGGTGAATATTCACTTTTGATTTTGAATATTCTCTCTTCTCTTTGTTTTGATATTCTTTTAAGATCATTTAATCTTTCCTTTTCACCTTGTAAGCAATGAAGCTCACACTCAGGGTTGAGAACCACAGTGGTGCCATAGCAGAAATGGGATTTTCACTTGACCAAACTTCACAAGGAACCTTCAACAACCTAAGGATTATTAATATTTGTATATAAGTGCAAGACTTAAGCACATTCTGGAACTAACCTAAACAAGAGACTTATCAACTTCAAGCATGTAACACATGTGACCCCAAGTAGAGGATTTCCACCAAATTATTCTAGAAGGATGATTATAGTTTGTAAAAGAGGTACTTAGAACCCTGAGAACACAATAATTTCCATGTAAGTGCAACATGCCCAAAAGAGAACAAGAGAGCCTAAAACCGAAAGAAAAAAATAGAAGCAAACCGAAACCAAAGCAAAGAAGACCCACCGAAAACAAAAAAAAAAAAAGAGAAAACCAAAAGCAAACAACCCCTAAACTAAATATGTACAAGGAAGAGATGCAAACAACTCGTGCCAAGAAGTAATGCTTCAGATACTTCCCATTGATAGGTAATGGGACATCCTCTTCAGTGAGGGTTTTCAAGTGAAAAACATTATCTCCCAATATCTCTGAAACCTAGAAGGGACCAAGCCAAAGTCTGCAAAATTTTCCATGTTCTCCCTTCTTATCATGTGCCTTGTCCCAATATAGGACCAGATCAAATATTTTAAATGCTTTTACTCAGGCCTTTCGATCAAACCATCTCTTAACGACACCTTGATGTTTAGTAAAGTTCTCTAATGCTTCATCTCTCTTCTCTTCAAGGTGAAAAAGCTCAGCCATACATGCCTCACACTTATCCCCCTCATCATAATAATCGTTAATGAACTGCAAGGTGGGATTTTCAACTAGATGGGAATTAATGGCTCAAGACCATAAACAAGGTGATAAGGAGAAGTTCCTAGGGAAGCCTTGTGCCTAGTATGATCTACCCAAAGAGAAAATCTAAGCTGAGTGTGCCAATCCTTGGGATTTCTCTCTAATAGTTTGTGGATGACAGTCAAAAGGTTCTTTTTTTAGGACTCAACCAGACCATTTCCCTAAGGGTAATAGTTAGAGAAAAACTTGATGATGATACCATGATCAAACACCCATCTAGAAAACTTTAGTGAAGCAAATGTAGGACCATTATCATAGATGAAAGCATTTGGAAAACCAAAAGGATTTATAATACCTGATTCCATAAAGTTGATCACCACTTCAAAAGTACACTATTTATAGGCAAGAGATTTAGTGCATCTAGTAAAATAATCAGTTACGACAAGAATGTAATTATGGCCTACAGAGGAAGGTGGGTTGATTGGACAAACAAAATCCAACCCCCACTATGCAAATGGTTTTACCTTAGTCACCGACTGTAGTGGAAGTCTTGAATGCCTCTCCTTGCTAGTTGTAGTTTGACATACATGAAATCTTCACACATGGTTATGTGTGTCTTTAAAGAGAGTTGCCCAATAATATCATTCTCTTAAGATTTTTCTTGCACTAGCCGGTCTGAAACCATGACCCATGCCATACTTATCATGGAACTCCTTCATCACTCAAGTAGCCTCCTCCTTTCTAAGATAGCGAAGATAAATGCCCTCGGAATTACTTTTATATAGGATAGCCCCTTTTAGAATATAACTATCACTCTTCAATCAAAAATATCTCCTCTACACTTTGTTGAGATGATCAAGATACCTTTGATTTGACAAATAATATACAATGTCATCATACCATTCATTTGGAGATACATCTTCTAAGTGATACTGTTGGGCCATAATATCAAGACCAATTTCTACCATAGTCTTAGTCAGTCCTTGCCCTCTCACAAGCTTAATAGGTTTTATTTCAATGTCATACTCTTGTAGCATCATGACCCAATTTTCTCTTCATTCTCCAAGCTTATTTTTCATCATTAGGAGCTTAACTACAGGATCGAGCACTATTGCACAGACTTTATTTCTCACGATGTAATGTCTAAACTCCTTCACACATGCGAAAAAGGCATAAGATTATTTTTCTACACTAGGATATCTCAATTCTACATCTTTTAATGGAGCACTCATGAAGGCTATATGGTGCTCACTTTCTTGGTCATATTTTTGAGTTAGCATGCTAGCACAGGAATGATCAAATGCAAATGAATATATGTAGAAAGGATTGGAATAATTAGGACTCAACAATACTGGGGCTTCAGCTATTTCCCTCGTAATTTCTACAAAAGCCTCCGTTGCTTCAGTGTTCCATTCAAATTTTGCATCCTACTTCAACATAGCATTCAGAGGTTTAACTATTTCTGCAAAGCTAGTAATAAATTTCTTGACAAAATTAATCTTTCCAAAGAAGGACTTCATCTCCTTTTTACTAGACGGGGGCTAGATTTTCAATATAGCCTCAATTCACTTTGGATCAATAGATATTCCTTCTCTTGAGATGACATGTCCTAGAAATTTACCTTCAGTGACTCCGAAGATACATTTCTTAAGATTGAGCGAAATACCAAATTCTCTGCATCTTTGAAATACTTTGCATAGGTATAAAATATGATCTTCTTGTTTCTTTGAAAATATAGTTAAATAATCCATGTAAATTATGATACACTTACCAATGATGTCCTTGAAGGCAATATCCATGGCCCTCTAGAAGATTGTCCCCACATTGATTAACCCAAAAGGCATTCTCCTATAAGAAAAGGTACCCCATTTCGTGGTGAAGGAAATCATGTGTATATCTTCATATTGCACCATGAACTAATTATATCTTGAGTATCCATCAAGAAAAGACATCATTTGGGATCTGTTAACAATTCATAAGACTTCATCCAATGATGGGACAGGATAATTGTCTTTTTCTGATGCCCAATTAAGATTTTTGAAATCAACGCAAAGCTTGATTTCTCCGATTTTCTTCCTTACTGGAACCAAATTAGCAACCCAAGTAGAATGCCTAACTGGAAATATGATGTGAGAAAACAACAATTTATGTATCTCCTTCTGTATAATTGGTTCCTACAAAGCATTAATCGATCTTTGTTTCTGCCTAAAAGGCTTAGCACCTGGTTTAAGAGGAATACTGTGTGTAATGATCGAAGTATCATACATTTTTAGGTCCTCATAACTCTAGTCTACAAAATATGGGTATGTATGAAGGGAATTAATCATTCCTTTTCTTTCCTCTGGAGTACACACTTTTCCAATGACAACATTCTTCACATTATTAGAAGTTCCCACATTGTATGTGTCACATTGGTTGTTGATTGAATCCTTCTTACTCTATTGTTCTTGATCTTTTATTTTGTCTAGACCAAAGATCCTCTCTAGCTATGCCATCCCTATTGGAATGATTTTCATTTTCAGGTTAATGAATCCTTCTAGATCCATTTATGCTTCCTGAGGCTCTACTTCATCAATTATTTGAGCAGTGAAAACATCAGAGCTTGTCATAAAATCAAGTATGTGTTTATCATCCTCAAACACCGAAAAATTTGTTACATTATTAGGTACCAAAGGAACTGGTGTAAGCTTCATAGTGAACTTATTCAATCCTGAAAGTGATAAGGGCTACAAAGTTCCAGTTGCCTCTGTCAAGGCATCAGTGGTTTGATTCTTGCCATGGAGTATTAGTTGGTTGTTAAAAGCATCAAACCCTTCTATAAGATCCCAAACCCTGTGTCTATAATTAGTCATGATAGGAATACAATTTTCTGACTTGCCTAACCACCAACTCATAATCCCCAAAAACTTGTAGAATCCTGACACTCTTTCTTAGTGCCATCAACAATCCATGAATTAAGGCTTCATACTAAACAACATTATTAGTGCAATGGAACTGAATTCTATGAGCAATGTAGAAATTTTTACCTTCAGGACTAATTAGTTCAAACCCAACTCCAGCCCCATGTTTTAACTTTGATCCATCAAACCTGAGTGTCTGACAACTAGCAACATCTGACTTCTTTTATTTACCCTAGCTACTTCTACTACAACTAGGATATTTCTACTACATTGGTCGTTTACCCTTAGGATTATCTTGAAGGCTTTGCACATCAATCCTAACAGTTGGAGGTGGATTAATGCATTTTTTTATTTGCCCCACTATTATTTGGAATAAGAAACATTCTAACTCAGGATGGGATGCATTATGAACCCTACACCAATTTGGAAGAAGCAACTCTTCAAAATTCATATTCCTGATGAGCTAGATTTGATCTTCTATGCACTTTTGGATGAACTCCTAGAAGTTGTCTAACAAACTGAGCTGATTATCCTCTTGGTCTTCATCTTCTTCTATTGATTCTATGAGTTCTTTAGTACTGTTGGACCCTTGAGTGAGTTGTCTAAGCACACTATGTAGCATGGAAATTTCATCTATGTCTGGTTCTGGAGGAGGAGCTACCAATACGTAATTCCCTAAACCGTCTTTTGCCACTAATACCTCATTTTAAGTATTCTGATATTCAGTGATCACATACTTCATCCTTTGTTCCCTTTCAATCTTGATCTTATTTGGAACTCCTTTCTAGTGAAGCCACATGTGAGAATGATCAGTTGAAACATATCCATTCAGTGCCTTAGTAAAATCTCTACCTAATATCAAGCCATATGTTCAAGCATATCTACCACTTGAATGTTAATAACCTATTGAATCCTCGCGTTTGATGCAACTTGCATGGGAATCATATTCAATTCTCCTACCACATTCACCTCCATCTTATCAAACTGAGTAACCTTTCATTGAAAAGAAACAAGAATAATTTCCAAAGCTTGACATACAACAAAATTCATGACATTTGTGGAGGCCCCCTGAATCTAAGAGGAAATTATGATTTTTTTTCCAAAGATGCAAATAGAAATCAAAAAAGGAAGAGTTTCAGTCCTTCCTTGAAATAAACTCATAGGAGTGTTAGCCTGCACAACTTTGATTTTATCTTTTTCTCTCCCTTTTTACTTAGATTGTCCCTGTCCTAGGTCTCTCAGTGGTTGTGGATTGAAATTCTTTACAACTACCTCACTCACTACCCTATCCTAGGGAACTTCTTTGGCTTCAAAAGCTCCTAATAATGGGAACCCTTAATAATTCAAAAGTTGAGAGGCTTACCTTCATTTTCTTGAGTTCCTTAGCTACATACTCACCTAGTTGTTATATGCTTATGTCAGCAAGGGTTTCCTTAGAATGGTCCATCTTCTTTTCCTCCCCTACATCAACATTCTTTCCTTTTGATGAATCAGATTGTCCTTTTTTTGAAAAATACTATGTTGTTATATGAGGATCAAGCGGTGTAGTGAAATTATTTGGAGGGATTGAAGTAGTAAATGGACCTCCATCCTATGGAGTTCTATTTGGCCTATTCCTCAGATCATAATTTTTTGTGGGCTACTAGAACATCTGAACTTCTTCAATGCTAATTTCTTCTTCATCCATAGGGCCATTATCATTCTTAGTACCTTCTTCAAATAGTTGTGAAATTTCATCTCCATTGAATACTTGTTCTGATTTTCCATCTAGTTCAACCACCTCTAGCTCTGGCTCATTCTCTTCACTTCGTGGGAAAGGAGCATGATTCAAAACCAAGACTAGAGAATCATAGGTGTTAAATGGTACCAATTATTGATTACTAGAATTATTCTCAACCTCGTACTAAAAGATAGATGCAATAGTTTAGAATTTTGAGCAATCTAGCTCGAAGTGTTGGTTTGTCTTGTGAAGTCTACACCATCCTGACAAAGTCGCCTCTACTAGGTATACACCACTTGAAGATTTTTCCTAATTGGCCAGTTGATCTAATGAAGTAGGAACACCTCCATTATTGGGCCTATTATTCCACATTCTATTCTACTGAGGGGGTTGTCTCCTATCAAACCCTTGCCCAAATTGTTGTCCTCTATCCAGATTTTGCCCAGATTGCTTCCCTTTGTCAATTTTTTGTTTGTATCCTTGTGCAAAATCTCTATTCTTCCTATTGTAATTAGACTACATACTCCTCTAAGAAGCCTAGAGTTGGCTATTTTGGTTCCTTAAATAAGTCACCTTCATATTCAACCTCTTCACTTGTTCAGTCAATTCATACAATCTTTCCTTGGTGGGATTATTGTATGGTGCATGTCCTAGATTGTTCTGATGAAATCCTGGTGGTGCTCCTGAGCTCGAGGATTGGTTCAATACTTCAGAATTTTGTAGATAGGATGGGAAATTGGCTTGCTACTATGGATTAAGGGGTTGATTGACATTTTATTGAGGATAACTAGTCATCGGTGGGACTTGATTTATTGGAGGACCTAGGTGTTGGACCAATGTCAATTGTGGTACAAGATTCATGATGGGTGTATGATTAGTCAAAGCCTGATTAAGTGCTTGCACTTTCCTTGGGAGGGCAGCAGGTCCTAAATATGGCAAAGGTCCTGACAAGTGTTGCTTCAAATCTGTACTAACTTTAACTACATCAGTGTAAGCAGTAAGTAAATAATTGGGAGGGTTTGGCCTCCATTTAAGGAAGGTGGTTGTAAGCTTGTTAGGAGATTCATAGTAAACTTCCAAGATAGTAGCATCATCTAAAAAATAGGGATATTGTAGCCTATTGTATGCATAGTTAAATCTATTATTAAATCACCCTATGGGTTCATTAACCTCTCTTTTAACCTTAATAAATTCTAGATACAACTCATTGGCACTAATGAGAATTTTGAACTTTTGCAGAAAAGAATTTTCCAATTTAGTCCAATTGTGGATTGACCCATAGGCAGAATGTTATACCAATAAAATGAATCTTCCCCTAGAGAATATGGGAAATTACTACATGCAACATCTTCATGATTGAACCCTCTATCCCTAAGACAAGTCTGGAAAATCCTAATGTGCTCCTTATTTGTCATGTTAGGGTCATTGGTGTGAAACTTAGAGTAGAAATACTTAGGATTCTTTGGCATGAAATTGTAGTTATTAAAGGATAGGGGTGAGGGTTTATTTTCCAAGAAATCCATTGGTGGTGGTGGAGGTGGTTATGGCTGATTAACAACTAGTTGGGGCTGCTACATGAGAATTTCCTCAAAATCTGGTGATGAGGAACTAGATGAAGGTGAAGATGATGGAGAGGATCGAAAAGGTGGGTTGGAAAATGATTATCCCCTTATTCTAGTCCTTCTTGACCTGGTAGGGGCTTGCAACTCCTAAACATATTCCTCCCCCTGGTGTAGATCTAGTTCTTCTTTGAAACCTTTGAGGACAAATTACAGACAAAAAGCGATCCAACTTGCTTATTCAGGGCCTCCTTCTAGTGCCAATCTCTTGATGGTGTTCTCTAAACAACAACAACTCAGACAAAAATATATGATATCCTATCTCTCTTGAAAGGTAAATCTATATAAACAAGCCTCAAGAGATAAACTCAAGGTCACTAATGTCAGGTCTTGACAATGCCAAAACAACCCCGTGATAAATGTGAAAATGTTGGTAATCACAAGGGACCTTACAAAATAAATGATGGAAACCTTTAATTCATCAAATCTTGCAATATTATTGATGCCTTGAACCCTAAGTCTAACAATTTTTTTAAAATAAACAACAAAAGATGAAGGGTTTAGAGAAATTTCTAAAATTAAACTAACCCTAAGACCAACAATGCAAATTATTAAACACCCAAGGCAGACCAATCCTTTATAACCAATTCTTGCTAAACCCATAATAAACCTACAATCTCACAAGAACAGTGCAATATTCTAAGGAATTTAAGATTTTTAGATCATGAAGCATTCACCAAAATCAACCTTATTTGACATTTGAAATGAATAAATACCCACAATTGAACTTAGCACACAAATTCAAGGCCCAGGCTAACTTTACACAACAAATTAAAATCAACAACTTGCTAAAATTATGGACCAAGGATTGCTCAAACACTTCAAATATTAAATCATAAACACCATTGAGTCAAATTAAAATTTAAAATCTAACACGCAACTAATAATCTCAGAGCAATCTTAAAGATTTGGAACAACAAGAACCATGAAAAGTGAAATAACACAAGAAAGAGAACCAAATAATAATGTCTTTACTTATATTGAATCACCCAAGTATGCAACAATTCCAGTATTCTCAATGTATCGACACTTGCTCTCAGAAATTTCTAACTCCTATCCCAATTCTAGCTCTTACAAATATGTCTAATTGATTCTAACCCTTACAAATGAGGCTAGAAACTCAATTTATAGAATAAAACCCCTAGAATTAGGGTTTACTTGCTGAGGTCAGCCTAGTAGGTTGGCCTAGAGAGTTTTGAATAAATTTAAATTACATTAAATGCTAAAAAATTATCTAGGTCAGCCTAGAGTCTTTCAGAATATTTCCCTTGATCGCACAAAATTGGAAGGTCACCCTCCAGCTATATTGTCACATGATTGGCACAAACTTCTAAGTGGCTATAAGCTAGCTATTTTCTCCATCTTGTTTGGCCTTTGATTTATTCGATAACTCTTTGACTTTATCCAAAATCTCCTTCATATCAGCTGGATCTGGAACTGGAATAAATTTAACCCTTGTCTTATATTTTTTATATTCTTCTAAATACTAGGGCATCACCTTATTCCATTCAATCTGTAACTCATGATATTTTTCCAATTTTGAAATATAGATTGCTACATCCTCTAAATTATCTTTAGTGGTAGGAGCACTATCAGAAGGAGCATGAATTTCATACCACCATGACTGCAATATGTTAACATTCATGGTCTTTTGACCAAATTTTCTTCTCCTAGTCATGATATCTAGAAAACTGATACAACTGTTGTATATTTCTTTCATTTTTCCTTGCAGCTTAGTGATTTTCTTCAAAACCTTGGAGAGGAGTTCTTTTCAGTAATTCTAGACTTCAATCCACTCCTTCATTTTTCCAATTTCATCTGGAGAAAAGACATTCAACTTAGCCAACTCATCATTAAGAACCTATAGAATTTTCTTCAATTCATCAGTAGTTGTTTCATCAATCCTTTTGCAATCTATAGCAAATTGGGAGGTTTCCTCAAGGAATTCAGTTACCTTAGAATGAATACCAAAGGTCTGCTCAATTTATTCATCACCCCTTTTGCTAACCTCCTGCAGCCATTCATGGGTGTTGTGAGTTGTAGACTAATCGTTCTATTTCTAAAACTGCTTCTTTGGGTAGCATGCCTTTTGGGATTGCAGAACCACCATCAGTATTGGCCTACGAAGGCTTCATCAAGAGTTGGAAATATTTATAAACATCATTTAGCTACTTCCATAGCTTCTCCTTTTCTTCAGTTTCTCTATCCAATCTGCTCGGAATAGCTTGAGAAGATTTCTGAAATTCTTCTTTTTCCTGTTCCATGGTGGTTGGTCCTAGATTAGTAGTTTGCACCTTATATTCAGAAGGCCTAACCTCATCCTTGAACTTATCACTTGAAAACACTACAACTTGGATAACTCTATTATTGGATTCATCCCACAAAATCTTATAGATAGTTCTGGCCCTTTTCCTTTGCTTAGGTTGTCCCCACTATTCAAGCAATTTATCCCAGCTGGGAATTTCCTCCTAGACAATTATGGGCTTCTTACCAAGCCTTTTCTCTAGCCATTTAGGGATAGAGGATTGCTTCGTGGCTAACTCCTTATTTAGACTATCAACCACATTTTCTTCAACATTCTTCTATGTTTTTGGTTGATCTCCTTGCCCATTTTTATGTTGGTGAGGACTGTCAGCAAATTCCTCCTTATTCTCTTCTTCCTCCTGATAGTCTCCCAATTCCTCGATTACCACCTTCTCGAGAGACCTAGGTGGCCTTTTTTGTACCACTTCAGATGCCACGTTAGTGCTCTCTACTCTGGAGGTATATTGGTTCATTTCCTATATGAACTTCCTCTAAAATTTGTATGTTAGGAGGAGAAAGAGGAGGAGAATTATTTCTTGTAGCTGCTCTCTTTTTAACATCATTTGTAGGTCCCTCTTCACTCTACACCTTTTCTTCTACAGTTTTCATTTCTTTTACAGGAGATGCCTTATGTTTTGGGCAGATTCTTGTGACATAGACTTCAAGTTTTTCCCCAGAATTCTCCACATCAACAACCTTCTGGTGGTGGCCTCACCCTTCCTTGCCTTAGTAGACTTCAGTCTATCTGTGACTAACTTCCTTTTCCTCACAGGCTGTGAAGCTTCTCCCTTTTTAGTTGTAATATTGGTTTCGGGGACCTTCTTTGTCTTAGGAGAGGGATTCTCTCCTCGTCTAACCTATGTTTGACTCTTGGTTTTCCTCTTTATTGACACAAATCCTTATTCTTCTTGGATATCCTTCTCATGAGGCTCAATAGTATCTTCTCCTTTATCAACTTCAATATCCTCCTTAGATTGATACTCTAGATCCCCCATCACGTCATAAGTGAGCTTGGTCCCATATTCCTCTAGTTCCAATACCTTATGCTTCACCCATAGCCTAGAGTACTTCTTGACCGACACAGTAACCTAATCCAAGTCTGTTATTTCCTCCTTTGACCAGTTGATTTGAGGTAAGGGCTTGTTCCTAAGGTTCAAAATCATGATCTTGGAGTAATTCTACATCATGCTATTGCACCTGATCAGGAACCTTTGCAACTTTGTACAATCTAATTGATTTCAAGGGAGACCTAGAGAATATTCTCCTTATTACTTCAAACTCATCTTGACAGTTAGCGTAGTAGTCCTCAATATGATCTATGAATGTTTATTCATGCACCGCTTTGCCTTCACAAATTTTCCTTTTTCGTATTGCTCACAACTTCTCGGCATTGGAACACGTGGCTTCCTTTCAAAGTTTTCTGTTGGGACGTATGGTATTTATTTTTTCAAGCTCCATGTGTTCGACGTGTGGCACTCGCTTGACTCTTTCCGAGTTGGGCCCACACTGCATTTTCTTTTGTTGGGAGTTGGAACACATGGCTTCCTTTTAGAGCTTTCTGTTGGGTTGTTTGCATTTCTTTTTTCTAGCTCCGTGTGTTTGACGAGTGGCACTCGCTTGACTCTTTTCGAGTTGGGGCCCACACTATATTTTCTTTTGTTGGGAGTTGGAACACATGACTTCCTGTCAGGGTTTTCTTTTGAGTCATCTCACCTGTCTTTTGTCAGGCTCCATGTGTTTGACGCATGGTGCTTATTTGTGCATCCATTATCTTGGGTGTGACACCTATGCTTCAGTTTTCATTCTGTTGCTGCGTGTTCCTTCTGCTGCCATGTGTTCTCTTCTAATGCTGAGTGGTCCAGGTTTCTCAGGGGATGCACTTGCTGGTGTAATGCTCGATGATATTTCTATTGGTGTTGGCTTGAGAAGATCTAAGTCATTGATGGATTCCTTGTGGCACCTTTCTCATTGGGCTTTTAGGTGGTAGATTGGCTTATTTAAGCAACCCTTTTCCTCATTTTATAGGTTGTTGTTAGATAGACTGAAAAATCTTCCCGAGCACTAGGAATGATCCTTTTGTAGTGTTTGCTATTAAATTTGAACTTGCAGACTATTCTAGTCAATTCGGCCTTTCTGTTTTCATCCATTTAATGTGACATTAAACTATGCTTGTATTTTCTATAGTATATGAATGTTTGTCTCAAACTTTTATAATCTTGATACAGCTTAATAAAATATAGATCATGTTTCTACTCTTCTGTGTTGGTTTATGCTGTATGAGTAATATTATGCAAAGAGTGTGATGTTCTTATGTTTGTAGTGTTGGGAAGCATCTATTTGATAAACAATAGTTACTATTCGAGCCTTTGTCTCAACATTGTGCTTAGTTAATTCTCTTATGATTTGATGCATCACCTTAGTTTAGGTTTTATTATTTCATATTACCCTTCTCACCCTTTACCTCCCCCCCATAAAAATGAAGAGTCAGCTTCGATAAAACCCGGAGGTCACTTAGCTATGTGCAAAGGTCCGCTAGGAGCTAAGTTTCCTATAAGGTTGTTGCCCCCGCAAATTTTTGTGTCAACAGTTCTTTTTCTAGCACACTCAGTGGGACATGAACTAGCACGTTCACTTGATAAATAGGAGTGTATGAGCCATAGGGCCGTTACTAGGTATCAAAATACAAGATTTCCTGGCCTGCTTGTACCACCATTAGTTTAAGTCCATGTGAGAGGTCGACATGATAATACTTCACGCCCCTCTTCTCCTTTGTCTCTTGCGCCAATGGCTGCTAGAAATTATGTAGCCTAGGACAATGGTAGTCGATTGGTAGAGTCTATGTCTCCTACAATATGGGTTCTAATCCCGACTTCCAATTTAAAGGCTATCCCTAAGTTCTTCGAGGATGATTCAAAAACTCTGATGGAGCACTTGCAAGATGTATGTCTAGTGCATGGCGTTACTAATGAGAACGTGGCTTTAAGATTACTCGCCACCTCTTTCAGAGGCAAAGCATTGAACTGGTATCATACTCTTTTGGCTAATATAGTTTCTAGTTGGGATGATCTCGAAGATCCTTTATATGAACACTTCTCAAATGCTAACGACAAGTCTTCGCTATATCACCAGCTGGCGCATATAAAGCGAGCTCCCCATGAAGCTCTGGTTGATTTCAATGTTGCATTTCATTCAACTTGGCAGAGAGTTCCTGTTGGTAGTCAACCGCCTCCAAACTGACATTCATGTTTTATTTAAATTCCATAAATGCTGATATTTCTATGATGCTACAAGCTCTCGGTGGAAACACTCTACTCGATGCGTAAAGTCTTGTCGTCACTGCGGAGAATAATCTTATTGCTGCTAGAAAACTTGCACTGAGACCTATCATGCCTTTATTCCAAGAGTTCAACACTGTAGAATTAGAGGTAGCTTCAACTAGCACTCCTACAACTCCTCCCTAGTTTATGTATGTGTACCCAGGAATGACACTGAGTGTGGCTCCGGTGCCTAACCCTCTGACGGTTGAAATGAAGGAGAAAATCAAAACCATGAAAAATGAATTAACCAGTATGAAGTTGCAACAATATAGCTACTAGAATCCTACTTACAAAAACTACCAAGGTGAGAAGGCTCCTTTCTAGTAGAACCAGTGGTAGGATAGATCACGCGGTAATACCCAAGCTCAATAGAACAACCAGGTTGTCCCCGTGACTATACCAATGTAGACCATCCATCCTAGTTCAAGAAAGGAGCTAGTAGCATGACAAAACAATCTTTTTGAGGAAACTAATTCATGGTGCTTCCCTTGCAATGATGCATATATGCCCCGAACTTTTTTGAGAGGGAATTTGCAATAAAAGATAGTAGAGCAACATAGCCAAGGAAGCATTTGTCGATCAACTATAGCAAAAGATTACCGAGGCCTATGGAGATCAAGTAATCCAATTGAAATCAAACAAGCTTCCAAGGGTACTAGTCACTCTCAAGATTATTTTTCATTCTGATGATGCAATGAAAGATAAGAGAAAGCTTGAGTTGATAAAGGTGATTATACCAATTTGCATATCAGAGAAGATAAAAAGCTCAAGGTTGGAAAAGGCATCTCTCAAAAGAGTAAAGAAATGTTGAAACACTTTTGCGAAGAGTATCTAAGTGTGGTAGCATGGTCATATGATGATCTTAAAGGATATAATCATGGGATTATCCAACATACCATTGAGCTACTGTAAGGAGAAAAACCTATGCATCAAAGGTAGAGGCTAGTCAATCAAAAGATCAAGTCACTCATGTCAGATAGTGTTTCCAATCAAGCACAACACTTGGGTGTCTAACCTGGTGCCGGTCTGGAATAAGAATGATGGCATATGACTATGCGTTGACTTTTGAGATCTGAAAAGAGCGTCCCTGAAGGACCATTACCCCTTTCCTTCAATGAAGGTAATTCTGCAAATAGTCGTTGGTTCTGAAATGTTTTCAATGTTGCATGGTTTCTCCGATTATAATCAGATCTATGTGAGAGAGGAGGACCAACACAAAACAACTTTTACTACCAAGTGGGGGACATATTCTTATGCTAAAATTCCCTTCGGATGTTCAAATGTTGGAGCCACTTTCCAGTGAGCTATGGATATTGCCTTTAAGGATTTGATACATAAGATTATTCTTATTTATTTGGATAACCTGACCATGTTTTCAAAATCCACCGAGGATCATTTTGATCATCTTGATCTTGTCTTCCAGAAATGCCAGGAGTTCGGGATCTCTTCAAACCCGAAAACATGTGTTTGGGGTCCTGTAGGGGAAGTTGTTAGGCTATGTTGTTTCGAAGGAGGGTATTATCATTGATCCAGAGAGAGTTAAAGCAATCATGGAACTCCCTTTACCTATCAACAAAAAGGGAGTTCAATCTTTTTTGGGAAAGGTTAATTTCATTAGCCAGTTCATAGCAGACTTTGCAAGGATCGTTCATCCTATCACCTTGACGCTGAAAAAGGATCAAAATTTCAAATGGATAACAGAAGCTAGAAAAGATTTCGAGAAAATAAAAGAGGTCATCTTTTTTGCTCCCATGTTGATCAACCCAAATTTATCAAAAGATGTATGTATATTTTTGGTGGTGGCCGCAATATCACCACTGTCCTAATGTAGAAGGACAATGAAGATAAAAGAGAATCACCTATTGCCTTCTATTCATGCACCCTGAAAGAATATGAGGTGAAATACAACTTTGTGGAAAAGCAAGATTTTGCTATCATCAAGGGGCTGAAGAAGTTCTGACACCTTATATCATGCAACAAGGTGATTGTTTGTGTGTCGCACCCTAGTGTGCGAGAATACATTATGGAAGGTGAAATCACCAAGAAGCGGGCTAACTAGATGACCAAGATTCTCAAGTATGACATCAAGATCAAGCCATTTAAGACCTTGAAGGGGAAGGGGCTGTGTGAATATCTGGCGAATAATAATGAAGCAATTGTTGAGTCTGAAGTCCTAGAACCCTTGCTTCTAAATGAAGAGAGCTCTTGAGATGACTGGTTGGATGCTCGAATTAATTTTATGCAATAGGAAGGTATCCATCCAACCTCCCCCCATTTAAGATGTGTTTTTATTGATCGCAAAATAATGGTTATGTACTCTTAGAGGGAGTTATTTTTAAGAGAAATTTCAATGGTATTTTATTAAGATGTGTTACTGAAGAACAATTAAAAAGGATATTGGAGCAATATCACAGTGGCCCAGTCGAAGGTCATTTTTTTAGAAAAAACCACTACAATCAAGATCATATGTGTTGGTTATTTCTGGCCAACATTGTTCAATGAATCATATTTATTGGTGAAGTCTTGCAGTAAGTGTCATTTTTTTGTTGGAAAAAAGAAAAATGCTGCTATGCCACTAAAACCAATTGTGGTGGAAGACCCATTTACTCAATGGGGTCTTGACTTCATTGGCATGATCAATCCATTTTTTTCAGTCAGGCACAAATGGATACTAACGACAACTGACAACTTCACGAAATGGGCTGAAGTTGTACCACTGAAGAATGCAACAAAAGCGAAAATTGTAAACTTCCTGGAGGAATTGGTGGCCAAGTTCGGCCCACCAAAGAAAATCATATCTAATAATGCTAAAGCTTTTCTTGGCTCCAAAATGAGCCAATTTGCACTAAAATGTGGAGTCTTCCTAAAGACGTCTTCTAGCTACTACCTACAAGGGAATGGCCTCATTGAATCTGCAAAAAGAACCTCATCAAGCTAATCAAGAGAATAGGTTTGGAACATCAAAGGGAGTGGCATAAACACCTCTGGACAACACTATGGGAAGACTGTATCATGCCAAAGAAAATATTGAAAACATCTCCTTACAAGATAGTACACGGGAAGGAGGTGCTATTGCCCATTTCTATGGAAATCTTTGCAATCCAACTGCTTAAGTTCCTTGAGATTGAGAAAAATGGAGCAATGGAAGTGTGGTTTTCAGAGTTACTTGAGGTTCAAAAGAAAAGAGAGCATTCTCTCAAGGCAATGACAAATCACCAGTAGGTGGTAAAGAGATGGTTCACCAGGAAGACCTTTGACTAGGGGCTACAATGTGGAGACTTGGTGCTCAAGTTTAACGAGTGCGGAGCAAAGCCTGGTCAACATGGCAAGTTCGAAAGCCTCTGGGAAGGACCTTTCAAGACCACCCAGTGCAAGCAATACAGCTCATTTGATTTAGAAACTATGGAAGGTGAAGCCTTGGGTATTGCAGTTAATGGAAAACATCTTACAAAATTCAATTGATTCAACTTTTTTAGTAAATTTGTAAATATGTATATATTTTTCCCTTCTTTGTTAGTTTTGGGTTATTCTCAATGCTTTCTTAGACTAAAAACTACATTGGTGCAAAATTAAAATAAAGTGAGGAAGGATCCATAATATAGAAGATATATATATTGTATTAATCACTGGAAAATTTACATTTGTATACATATTGATCAGCGGAGCCCTTGGCCATGTTACAAAATACATATATATATTTTTGCTAACAGTGTGGCAAAAAATTTCAAAAGCAAAAACAAAATGGAGACATCTTTTTCACATTTCTTCAGACATTGGAAGGTCCAGAATAGTAGCAGGTGGCACATGGTGAGGAAATACCATCCTCTCAAATTCCTCATACCATTGCACCTCATGGAAGGGTTCAACATTATGCATTCTCATCAACAAGTGGCAGGTGGCACAAACCTTGTGGTGGTGTTCCTCGTGGGTCTCAAAATCAAAGCCACGGAAGAAGGGCCTAGTTGGCACGGGTCCTCCTTCCTCATGAAGTCGACGCAAGTTGCAGACAGAAGGAACTCCATGGTCAAATTCAACAACTCTCACCACATTCTCCAACCCTCCAAGGTAGCATTGGGGAAAGACCCTCTTTGCAAACTTCAAAATCTTCTATTTTGAAACGTCGATTTCCAACAAGGAAACTACAAAGTGTGAGCTGATGCTAGTATTCACTCTGTACTGGTCCTCATATTCTACCCAATCCCTGCCTAGCACCCATTTAATGGCTTTTACATACAAAAGGTTTTTAATGCCAATTATGCATTTTAAATGCCTGCACCTAATCTTTCCTAGAAAAGTGGCTTTGGTATTTTTGTAGACCAGTCTAATTGGTGTTTCCATATCTACTGGTACTCTAGCCAAATAATAGATTACTAAAGATGCACTAGGGACTAATTAATAAGAATGTTGAATGTAAATGTGGATTAGCAAGGATGCCAAGGGTCCTATTTATAGATGGTTAGGGTCCTCCCTAATTAAGCAAGGTATGATTACATCAGAAGAAAATGGTGCTGAGGAGCCTTGATAACCAGTATTGTAGCGTGTGAAATAATGGAGATAATCAAATATGGTTGCAACTTGCTTAGTTCGAGTGTTTCAAAGAGGACATGAGGGAGCCAACTATCAGCATATAGAATTTTTTTGTCCTATTTAAATCAAAGTAAATATTTTAGGATGAGGCCATTGGCTGATATGCCCGATTATGATCAAGTAATCAATAAATGCAAAGGCTTGCGAAAGATATGGCAATGCTGATTTAGTGATTTTTCCAAGAAAAATCAAGAGTCGTTGTATGAGAGGTCATATCTCTTAAATGTGTAGAGTATTTTGGTAGGTTGGAAATCTCTTCACATGCTCGAAAAAGGGTTAGTGGTGCATGGCATAACTAATTTAAAAATATGGCACTTACCCTTGCTAAACCATTTTGCTCAAAAATCAAAAAGATAGGTTGGAGCTCGCAGAGGGCATTTATTGTGTAAGCTTGAAAAAGTGTGTAACCATCCAAATCATTTGAAAAGAAGAGAAGTGTTTTCAAAAGCTAAGTTGCAGAGTTTACAGAGTCCTTCAAAAATACAAGAAAATAGTTGAAATTACAGAGAGTTCAACAAAGGTCGTAGGCACTCAAAGTATTGAAGAACGAAGAATGCTTGCACCTTGCGTAAATATATACGCCCAAGATTCCTATGCTACCCCAGGTATTCCAGTAAAGCCATCCTGGCCCTACACTAAGCGAGCAGACTAGAAAGTATTAAGCATGGTTTCTCCTAGAAACCAGGCTTTGATATCTAAAGATTGGGATAATGTTTGAGATCCTGAGTTATCTTAGAACCCTAAGAGCTTAAGGGAGGCTACATGTGAAAAAATGAAGAAAATTATTGATCCTTTTCACAGACATTTGTGGAACTGTGGGCTTCCCTAGTACATGGCTCCTTTGGTGCATCATTGTCCAGAGATTGTGGCAGCCTGTGCGAAATATTTCAATGCTCAGACAGGAATCATAAGCAGCCAAAAATTTTAGGGTTGTAATTTGTCCCCAGGCCCTTTAGGATATGCTATGCATTCCTTTTAACTCTCTTGAGAATGTTGAAGATTTTGATATTTCCAGACTACAAGATTACTAGAGGATGCTTCAGATGGCGCAATAACTTTATAATACCAACGTGGGTCAGCAGTCAGATAATTTTATCCCTCCTGGCTTCAGACTTGGTTTGGCTTTCGTCTTCTCCATGTTGGCATTGGTGTGTGGGTTTGATATAGATAAGGAAGTTTTCAACTTCCAAATGAGTCTTATCTTTATGATGAAAAAGAATGCCATGCCTTCACTAATGGACTTTCCAAAAGTCATAGTTGAGGGGATGTACCAGTAGCTGAGGGATTTTGAACCTAGTTCCAAGTTCAATTATCCCTCTTTCTTAATCTACATGATTTTGCATCAAAACCATGACTATTTCCAGAAATCTATGCCCCTGGAAGCATTTGATGAACATGGCGCAAGAAAGCTAGTCTTCACCTAGAATCCTATCCTTTCAAAATAAATTGATTACTATGCTTTTTCAAATGCTTTCATAGCTCCAAATTTGTGAGCTTTGGATCACAATGGAGGCAGTATGTCTGCTCGCTTGTCACAGAGCCAAATATCATGGATGAAGGGGCTTGTTCCACCTTGTGATTGGTTCTTCAGAATGGATTTCACAATGCTCCATATGCAAGGTTTCATTTGGGAGCCTCTCGTGTTTTGTTTCTAATAGGGTAGTGGTCCTCAAAGTTTTCAGGAAGCTATGCAACATTGAAAATGATTACTAGGGACAGAAACATCTAACTTCCCATTTGACATTGCCAATCATGTTTGGCTCTATATCATTGGTAAAGAAGAAGAGCTCCATGGTAGATAGCTCCAACTTTATATACTCTAAATTAGGTTACCTTGGGCTAATGGTCATCAATGACACCTAGTGATATAATCTGAAGGGAAATCTATTAGAGATTAGCATAAAGATTCCACACCAGCCTCGGCCATTTTGGGACCCTCGAAGAAATCCAAATGAGGGGAATGTGTGATTATACATTGGCCTGGAGTATATTCCTTCCAGCTCAGATCAATTGCCTTGGCTAAAATTTTATCATATAGTGGCAAGGCCCAACCCCAATCAAAAAATAAATCAATTTTTATGCAGCCAATTGAAAAAGCTCTAGTGGAAGCCTAACATAATTAAATATTTCTGGATGTATGGGCAGCAAATAAACATGACTAATGGGCTCTTCCTAGAGGTGGACTCAGATGACATGTTTGATGATATATGGTGTTGTGAGCATCAAGACAGTGAGGACTCTCCTAATCCTTCAAATTATGGGAAGTCCTGTGAGGTGGAAAGTGCAGCTCTAGAGCATGGAGAAGAGGTAGCCTAGAGGGCTCCCATAGTTGAAAAGGATCCTACACAAGGAGCAACAGTCAGTGGACAACAACCACAATAGGAGGATTCTTCAAATACACATATTTCAAAGCCTACTAGCTCCTCTAGTCATGGCATGAAGAGGCTGAGAAGTTTCGAATGCCACTAAAAGGTTATTGTGGATCTAGACAGTTCTCTAGAGGAGAAAAGGCCATGAACAAAGGAAGCTGGAAAAGGAGAAGAGTCACTGAATGAAGAAGTGTAGGTACCTACTACTAGTCTATGGGAAGCCTAGGTATGTTTTCCCCCTTCTTCCCTCTCTTTTATGTCTTTGGTCTCCTCTGTGTCTACCCTTGCTACATCCTTTGCACTAGTTGTTCCTATTGATGGTTACCCAAGGCAGACCAATATTATTTCTCCTATGGGTCCCTTTCCATCTCCTACTTTTTCTCCTATCCTTGAAGCTCAAATGGTTGCACGTCCTAACCCTTTAAGTCAGAAATTTGTATCCCCAAGACCCAACATGTTTGTAAGTGCTTCCTCGACCTTTCTTCCGTCCATGTTTTCAACATCTCTGGGTAGTCAATTTATCCCACCTTTCTCCCAGGCAACTATTACGAGGCCTACCAAATCCGTTGATACTTTGAGCACGCTATCTTTCCCGTTAGTAGTTCCCTCAGAGTTCCCTTTTGCTGGTGGGCAAGGTATTTCAACTCAGAAATATTTTTCGTAGGTGGATGCAAACAAAAGTGCCCGTGCAAGCCGAATACAAAAACGGAGGGAAAATGATGCAGGCAGGCAAGCAGAGCCTCTTTTGCAAACTATGTTCAATGAAGGCCCGAATTCCTTGATGTTTGCAAATATTACACATAATGTGATCAAGCCAGTTGGAGAAATATTGCCAAGCGATTATTCTATCAATGTTGTATGGCTTAATTTGTAGTAGGCTCATCTGCAATATAAGGTTGAACTAATGGAGGAGACCTAGAGGGTAGTGACTATCGACTTCCTCAAGCTCAATGGCCAGAAGAAGAAAAAGGATGAGAAAATGAAAGAGCTGAAGGGAAAGGTTGATATCTGGGAAAAAAAGCATAAGGCCCAACAGGTCAAAATCAATCAAAATGAAAGGAATGCTTTTGAAAACAAAGTCAACCAGCTTCAAGCTTTGGGCGCAGAGGTTGTTTCGGCCCTACAAAAAGAGATTGAGCAATGCCAAGTGACTGAAGCGTCCCTCTATGATGAATTGAAGCAGGTGAATGATGGCCTAAAACAACTCCAGCAGAGACTAGTGAGGAAGTAAATGAGATGAATGCCACTTTGGAGAAGGAAACTAAAAAGCAAAGGCAGGTCGAATTGGCCTTGGGAGAGAAGGAGAGAGAGGTTTCTGCTTTAAGGAATCAATTGTCTGTCCTGTAGGGAAGCATGGCAGAGTTGAACGTAGAGATGAGAAGCAAAACTACAGAATTGGATCTTTTGAGAGCCCAATCTCCTGTACCCCAAATGAACTCGCTAGAGATTTCCAAGGAACTACATGCATCATACTGGGATAAGGTCAAAGTATTATTCCTTACATTGTAGCCCACTCTAAAATTTATGGCATAGGCATCCAGTTTATGTGGGGTGGTTAGAAAAATGATGCAGCAGGTGTAGGAGATGACTTGTGAAAGTTTCAGAGGCTAGGCAATTATTGGGAAAATTATATACAACCTCTAATGAAGCATTCAGCGGTGTAGGAATCGAGGATTGAACAATGAAATCCATGGGTGTAAATATTCTCATCTCTATGCATGAAGGCATCCAACTTGTGGGAGAGTGTAGGGCAGAGCTAACCCAAATTACTAGTGATATGCGGGAAAAATTTTCCCGCTTAACTCATTGAGGGCCTCCATCGCCCTTCATCGTAGATCAAACAGTAATAGTTATTGACCACATCATTGCAAAGATCGAGGAGAATAATCAAGATCTATCTAGTTTCCAATCCTTTGTTCAATCTCTGACTGCCAAAAAATATTGAAAACATAATGCATCAGCTGGCATAGCTCTTTTTCTAGCTTGAATTGGAGGAAAAGGTATCTAGAGGATTTCCTTTTATGGCAATAATTGATCTTAACATGGCACACAAAAATATGTGCACTCTCTGTGTGCCATCAACTGAAGTCTGGACTGGCCTTCAAACTGCCCTCTCTCAACTGTGAGCAATTGTGATGGAGCTAGACTGGTCTGTGAGACTAGATTTTCTGGGGTTCTCCATTCCACAGGCAAAATTACCCTATGAGTCACCAAACTATGAATATTTATTCATGCACCACTTTTCCTTCATGGTTTTCTTTTTAGTTCACGGCTTCGCCTTTTCCATATCACTCACAGCTTCTTGGCATTGGAACATGTGGCTTCCTTTTGGAGCTTTCTATTGCGTTGTATGGTATTTCTTTTGTCGAGCTCCATGTGTTTGATGCGTGGTGCTCACTTGACTCTTTCTGAGCTAGGCCCACACTGTGTTTTCTTTTGCTGGGAGTTGGAACATGTGGCTTCCTTTCAGAGCTTTATGTTGGGCCGTATGCCTTTCTTTTGTTGAGCTTCATGTGTTCGATGCGTGGCACTCGCTTGACTCTTTCCGAGTTGGGGCCCACACTGCATTTTCTTTTGTTGGGAGTAGGAACATGTGGCTTTTTGTCGGGGTTAGGTTTTGAGCCATCTCACATATCTTTTGTTGGGCTTCGAGTGTTTGATGCGTGGTGCTCATTCATGCATCCGTTATCTTAGGTACGACGCCTGTGCTTCAGTTTCAGTTTTGTTGCTGTGTGTTCTCTTTTGCTATTGCATGGTCCAAGTTTCTCAATGAAAGTGCTTGCTGATGCAATGCTAGATGACCTTTATGTTGGTACCGGCTCGAGAAGACTTGAGTCACTGATGGCTTCTCCATGGCACCTTTCTCGTTGGCCTTTCAAATGGTGAGTTGACTTATTTAAGAAACCTTTTTCCTCATTTTATACGTTGTTGTTAGATAGATTTAAAAATCTTCCCAAGCACTAGGAATGAGCCTTTTGTAGTGTTTTCTAATAAATTTGAACTTATAAACTGTGCCAATCAATTCGACCTTTCTATTTTCATGCATTTAATGTGACATTAAACTATGCTTGTATTTTTTGGAGTATATGAATGTATGTCTCATGCTTTTATAATCTTGATGTAGCTTAATAAAATACAGATCATGTTGCTACTCTTTTGTGTTGGTTTATGCTATATGAGTAATATTATGCAAAGAGTGTGATGTTCTTATGTTTGTAGTGTTGGGAAGCATCTATTTGATAAACAACAATTACTATTCGAGCCTTTGTCTTAGCATTGTGCTTAGTTAATTCTCTTATGATTTGGCACATCATCTTAGTTTAGGTTTGATTATTTCATGTTACTCTTCTCACCCTTTACCTCCCCCCATAAAAATAGAGAGCCAACTTTGATAAAACATGGAGGTCACTTAGCTACGTGCACAGGTCCCCCAATAGCTAAGTTTCCCAGAAGGTTGTTTCCCTTGCAATTTTTTGCATCAACATGATCCTTGTGCTTGAACGTTCTGTTTGCTTGCCTCATAGCTCTGCGATATGGATCAAACCTGCTTCTAGTTGTATGAGAATATAGATCAAACTATGCCATCTCCTTTTTTGAATGAGAGGCACTCTGAATAGAAGGACAAGCTTCCAAAGTTCCTATTCTCAAGGGGAATTCAGCTCCTAACTCCTTTTTTATCTCATGTTGTAGGATCTCCTCAAATCCTACCATTTGTCTGGTCACTTCCAACATTAGGAGCTTGTTGGTTGGATAACATGGTAATCTGAGTGGAAAAAATGGGAATCCTTGTATCTAGATGTATGTGAATCTCTGAAATTGAATGAACCACTGTCCATATTTCTTGATCAAGTCTACGGCCTCAGAAGAAATCCTGGTGTGAAGAGCATCCTGCGATAGTCTAGGAATATACATGAAAAAAGTGTCATTGTCTCTTCTATAGTTGCTTGTCTTATACTACAATTACAAGTATATATCCCATATTTTATCTTTCCCAATATTCCTTTTGAAGCTGAGACACCTATACTTAGTCTTGTGTGCCAACATATAAACAAGATATGAAGTCATAGTAAACTGATGGGTCTCATGTACACTTCTCAACTGAGCATCCAAGTTGTTTCTTATTATTCTATCCAAATAATAATGCTTGTTAGACACTATCTATGTGATAGGGTAAAAAATCCATGTATGAAATATATGGGCCTCCTCAACTGCCATGACCCTACCCAGAAGAGTTATAATATCATGATATTCTTGTTTGAAATCACTCTAATGCAATTGTTTAGGAAAATTTTAATAGTGAGGCTTTGGCTTCAATATCCAAGATTTGTTCATCATCTTCAAAGAATTTTTGGGTTATTGATCATAGAACTTTATTGCTTCACCAATGTTAATTTCCTCAATAAGCTTGTGATGTGAGGGAATGTTGAACACGTCAACAATGGATTCTTCGATAATATTTTCCATGACTCTTGTGGGCCAATTATGATTCTTGTTCTAGAGTCATAGTGCTTTGCACATTCTAGGACCAATTCCAGGAAAATCTGTGTTGGTGGGAATTATGTTAGTTGAGCCAATCTAGTATGGGTGGTAACCTATACTAACTAAGCTGGTGCATTTCCAAACATCCTATGTTGAAAGTCATCATAATCTATGTGTCCTCTATTGGTATCTGCAATCTTCGACCAAGCAAAACCAATCTTGGACTTTGGCCATATGCCCTTGAAGTCATACTTCATCCTTTTTTATATTTTATTAACCTCCTCTCACACTAAAGCAACTTTTGACTTATATGCCTTATCGAGACTCGGCTCTACCTATATCTATTAGAAAGGACCAAGATCACCAAAATGGAAAAATAAAATATAACCGATCATATCTATTCCATGAAACACCAACATGAGTAACAATAATGTCATGAAATAAAAATGATAATAAGTTAAATTTCAATAATAATATAAAGCAAAAAATTCCTTTTGAAATATTTCATCAACACATCATGCATGCATATAAAATTTACTTAAATCAATCAAGATCTTATGCAACTATCATAGAATCTTATCATGTTAGCCCTCTGATGATTATCACTCAAATTGGAGACCTCATGAAATATCTCAGGTAATCCGAGCAAGCTTGGATTCCCTAGTCAGACTAGACCTCAGGTAATCCGAGCAAGCTCAGATTCCTCGAAAGTCACAAGACTGGTCTCATTTACACTTAAAATTGCTTGGAGTCTTCAATTATATGATACTCATTGACACAATTAAACATCTTCAATTCATTAATCACCTCATGATCACTTCACAAGTTACCTTCATTCAAAGATCGATTCTCTTCATGGACCAAAGTATGAGGTTGAGAAATCTCAAATAATTCAAGGACCTCGGATTACCCAGGTGAACTAACGTTCGGGTAATCCAAAAGGGCTCAAATTTACCGAATGAGAGTATGAGTTCAATATTTTCTAAGTGCTAAGGTTCAAGTTCGGGGCTTTGGATATAAGATTCAGATAATCTGAGGGGGCTCAAATTCTCCGAGCGGATTAGAGTTCAGAAAATCAGAGCAACCTCAAAATTCCCGAGTTAAGCTTGAAATGCCCGAAATATGCTAAGTGCCAAATCTACCTCATGTAAAGATGATCGATGAAAAAAAATCACCCTCCCAAGGCCAAACCATTTTAAATATAAGATGAAATCAAATGACTTATGTAGGGATTCAAATAATTGTTTCAAAATATACACACCATTCATCAAATTTGCAAGCACAAAACTAGGGTTTTTGAATTATCACTTAGAATAGGGAAACACCCCAGAACCTTAGCATCCATCGTAATAATAGATAGAACTGAATGAATCACAAGAATATTCACTAGACCCCATTCACCAAATGTATTTGAATTGAAGCCCTATTTTACCCCTTTAGGAACAAACACCCCCAAAGAATAGAAAAACCCTAGATGGTGGGACAAAACTAGAATCTAGATCCTGAGAATTGACTCACCAATCAAAGGATTTATCAATAAATCCCAAAATAAATCAAAATCACCTAAGAAAAGTTTGAAGGCATACCTTGAAATGATGCACAATGAGAGAGAAGGCGATAGCAGGCCAACAATGGACACTCTCAAACCCTAGAGTGATCACCTAGAGGAGATAGACCCAATGAAAAATCTCTAAATTGAATGGAGACATCTCATATTCAAACACACATGAATTCCAAATGACCAAGCAAGCTCGCAATCCACATTATATTCCCAAATTGGCCTTTAAAACTAGTTAATGCAAGAAATAAATGCCTACATGTACATCCACAAAAAACTTAGGAATGTGATGGGAGCTCAGACTCAGGTAATCCAAGATGGCTCGGATTACCTAGCTAGATTAAGGTTCGGGTAATATGAGGTACCTCAGAATTATTGAACCTGGCTAGTACTTAGCTAATTTTGCCTTATGTTCCAGAATTTCAAGTGCAAACCCATTTCCCAAGAGCAAAGGTATCATCCAAATGCTACAAAAGGTATCTTAAATACAAATTTATCATTGAGCACATGGGTGAAACAAATCCAAGACCCAAAAGACCTGTCCCTTAAGGGGACGAAGTCAAGACCCTACAATAATGATAAAAAAACAAAGCAAGAAAAGAGGGTCATTGTCTCAGTAGGGCGTATGTGCGAAAAATGCACAACACCTACCAAGACACATTCACCACCTGGTGAATGAGTCCCTACACAAATTTTAGCAGAAAGGATTCTAAGTGATTTTTAGTTTCTAGTTTGCATTTCTATTAATAGATCTAAGAAGTAGTTTTCTGAAATATTTTGTTCTTGCATTTAATTTATTGTTCATTTAGTTAGATTTTGCAACATTGGGAAAAGTATGTCTTGCATATTTTAGTTAAAATTATTAGATTTCTAAAATTTCATTTTATTTTTAGTATTCTTGCACATGTTAGTTTATATTTTGCAATCATTAGAAAACAAAAATCCAAAAATGTCAAAAAAATCAAACAAAATCTATGAAGAAAGCATAGTTATTTGATTATGTCAAATATCTCTTCCAATTTTAACTTATCCCTAAAGCCCTTTAGTAGTGATGACCTTGATGTGTTAGATGAATCCCTTGAGGAATTCATCTCACAAGTTTCATCCACTCTGGCCTGTCATGACAAACCAAAACATAGAGATGTTAATGCAATTAAACCACAACTTATCTTTTACCCTCGCTCACAAAAACCTCAAGTTCAAAAATATCATATGCTTCTAATAGAACCACCTAAAAAGAAGCTTTCACTTGACGATAACAATTATTCACAACAAATGGGTTACAACACTGTTGCTCACACATAAAATATAAGAAACAATAGGAAATAGTAAACAAATCTTGTGTCATTACCTTTACCTCAATCTATCTTTCCTAGTGCTTCTCATTTACCTTTGAATAATGGAAAGCGGTATGATCTTGTTGAACAAATTAAGAATACACCCACTAAGATATCCATATGGGATCTTATTCAAGATTCACCTAATTACCATAGTATGCTTCAAATAGCCTTGCAACAAGTTATGGTTCCTCCTAATACAAATTCAAATGATGTGGCAGTGTTATTTCAAAGAATAAACAAGGTTAATTTATATATCATTTTTTCACCAAAGAGAGTTACCCTCCTTCAAAGTTTGAAAATGACAAGATGTATTCATGATAAAAGCCTATGTTAATCAAATCACAATAAAGTGAATCATTGTTTTCAATGGTTCAACCCTTAATGTGTGTAGTGTGAGCCTTTTGGAAAATATTGATATGGATAAGAGTGACATTATCCCCAATTCATTTTCTATCCCTGGATTTGATAATAAACAAAAACAACTACTTGGAGTCATCACATTACCTACTGAAGTTGGGAGAGTAACAATAAAAACTCTTGTCCCTATTATGCCTCATGATCTTTCTTACAATCTCCTCTTGGGGAAACCATGGAGTTCCTTTTATCTATCATCATGTGATAAAGTACGTATATGAGAAAAACATTTACACACTCAAAGCCGATCTTGAACCTACAATTTGTTTGATTGCTGAGAAAGGACATGATCCTTTGAAAGCATTGAAATCAACTACAAAAGTGGAAGTTATGAAGGAAGAAGCACATGAGACAAAAATTGATGAAGTTACTAAGATATTAGAAGATGAGTGGGGTTCCTTAGATTTCACACCAACATTCATGGGAGAATATGAAATTATAACAAAGGAAACTAAAAAAGAAAATCAACCAATGGTAATTTCAACACATAATTCGAAAGAAAAATCACAAGAATCTACCTCATCTACTCTAGAAGAAGACACAAGCTACACAACGAACTTTCATGAGATAGACTATCAACAACCACAAAACCTGAAAGAGATGGAGAAACTTTATGGAAGAGGTTATGACCTCGTAAAAAATCTTGGTTACAATAGAAAAGGATGTGGAAGAAAATAACAAGGCATTCATGTTCCTATAGAGCCTAACACACACAAAACAAAAAGTGGTTTGGGATATTGTCATTATAAGATAAAAGAAGCAACAAAAGGACCCTCGCTCAACATAAATGTTGTCATGTGTAACTCCATCAAAACAATTCTCACTTTGAAGCAACCTGAATTGATTGATACAAATTCCAAAGAATCATTGGAGTACTTTGAAGATGATGAAACTTTGAAAGAAATGTTAGGAGTTTATGACAAGTCATTCTCCCCTCCTAAAAGGAAATGGGTCACATGTTCTATGTTTGGTTCTAAACAAGTGGAGAAAGAGAAGGAAAGCAATGAGAGTGATAATGACAAAGAAGAATACAATCCTAAAATTCCAAAACAAAGTGCACTTCCTTTGGGAGATACAATCAACATACCAATGGATAAAACTAATGAAGAAAGAGTGATTCAAATAGGAAAGTTCCTTGATGAAGATGAACAAGAGGATCATGCAACATCACTTCATGAATTTTATGAACGTTTTTCTTGGACTTATTTAGACATGCCAGGTATTGATGCTAAAATAGTCACACATAACATATTTCTTGAAGAAGATGCTAAACCAGTGACACAAAAGATACAAAAGATGAATCGTTAGATAGATTTATTGGTTAAGGCCAATATTGATAAGCTTCTTGAGGCTCATTTTATATGACCTATCAATTATTCTCCTTGTATCTTGAACATTGTTGTAGTTGTAAAACTTGATAATCATATTAGGATTTGTTCAAACTTTCATGATTTGAATAAAGCATCTTTAAAAGATGATTTTCCCCTTCTTAATATTGATATGATAGTAGATTTGACAATGGGACATGATTTTTTGTCATTCATGGATGGATTTTTTGGATATAATCAAATATTTATCAACCCTCAAGATCAATACAAGACAACATTTACTATAGCTTAGGGAAATTTTGTTGAATATTTATGCCTTTTGGATTAAAGAATGCAGGCACAACATATCAAAGAGATATGAAATTAGTATTTCATGATTACATTTACAAGATTTTGGAGGATTATGTTGATCGTATTCTAGCCAAATCTTCAACTCAACAATGCAATGTAAATATCCTTCAAAATATCTTTAAAAGAATGAAAAAATATAACATGAGATTGAATCCAAAAAAGTGTGTCTTTGGTGGATAGTGGATTTTTTTTAGGTTTTATAGTATCTCACGAAGGAATTGAGGTAGACACAAATAAAATTGATGCTATCATTAACATTCCACCTCCTAAAAAAATTCTCAATTACGTACTCTACAAGCAAGAATTCAATCTATTTTTTATTTTGTAGCATCCTTAGCAGACCAAACATTACCCTTTATGCAACTCCTTAAAAAAGAGGTCTAGTTTAATTGGAATGAGAATTGTAAGCAATAATTTGAGAGTTTGAAAGATTATCTTGCTACTCCATCTATTTTATAACCCATTATGCAAGAAAAACCATTTATCCTTTATACAATAGCATCATCCCATGCTCTCATAACACTATTGGCTCAATAAGAAAACAATGATAGAGAGCGTCCTATTTATTACATCAGTCAAACCCTGATTGATTATGACACATGATATACAATTATATAAAGGAAATTTTTGGCTCTCGTATTTTATACTAGTAAATGGAGACATTACTTCTTGAACACATAAATCCATGTGATGACAAAATTCAATCCTTTAAAATACCTTTTTGCTAAAACCAATTTATCGGGACGCTTAGCTAAGTGGGTTATGTTGTTAACTGAGTTTGATCTTAAATTTATTTGTCAAAAGGAAATCAAACGACAAGCCTTGACTGACCAACTATCTGATGCTCCCTCTCCCCTATCATTACCTAATATAGACCCATTCCTTGATGAGAATGTGTTGACTATTCAGAAATAAAAATAAACATGGGAATTGTACTTTGACTGTTCTAAGTGTCAAAATGGCTCTAGGGTAGGGGTTATATTAATTCCTCCATCAAGTAAGACTATTCCTTTATCTTTTTTCTTAAACTTTCTATGTACAAATAATAATGTAGAGTATGAAGCTTTAATAGCTAGTATACATGTAGTAATAGCATTAGATGTCAAACACATTTCTATATTTGGCAATTCCCTATTAATTATCAATAAAGTAAATGGTTAGTATGAAAAAAAGCATGATAAAATCATTCGATATAGAGACCTCTCAATGACATTATTAGATAAATTTGACTCATATATGATTAAAAACATACCACAAAAGGATAATCAACATGTAGATGCAATAAAAAGCATCACTTCTCTTGTGTCTGTTGAAGATCCTTTTGCTGATTTCACATTTACAGTTCAAATGATTCCTAAACAATCAATAAATGATAAAATAAAATAACTGTTATTAACTGATACTAAAAACTCTAGTGAATGGTGCATGATGATATTCAACTATTTTAAAGAAGGAACCTTTCCTGAGCCTACAACTAAGAACACTTGAGCTCGTCTTCAAAAACTTGCATCTAAGTATATAATCCTTGTAGTTGTGTTATATAGAAGATCATTTAATGGTCTTTTACTTAGATTTCTTAAACAATCTAGAATCCCTATCACTTGAAGAAGCTCATGCAGGTTCTTGTGGGGGGAATTTTGGAGGAAGATCATTATTTAAAAAATTGGTTCATATAGGATACTATTGAAGACATATGGAACAATATTTTTTTACATACATGAAGAAATTTCAATAAATGTCAAGAACACAATAATTTGATTCATGCTCCTACATCTGAGCTTCATGCCCAAATTCCTATTTGGCCATTCTTAGTTTGGGGTTTGGATCTTATTGGAAAAATATCACCACCTTCTTTTGTTGGACATACATTTATCATTACTGCAACCAACTACTTGACAAAATGGGTAGAATCTATTCCTCTTCATTCCACGATACATGATGCAATATTTTTAAGAACAATAATGTCAAGAAATTCTTAGAAAAAATTCATATTCAACATCACTCTTCAACACCATATTACCTAGTAGAGTTCTTGAAAATTTTGAGAATCTGTAGTGTGTCTTGCCTTGTCATAGTTGTGTGCTTCTGATCTTAAGGGTAGGGACTAGGGTTTTAGGTTCAAAAAACTCTTTTCAAAATTTGTATGGTCACGAACATTGAATTTTATAATCCTTCATTGACTTTAGCACCCAGATACTAGTCACTTAAGGCATATCTTGAGCCATTGAAATCATTACTTGTACCATCCCCCTTCAGTTAGGTCTGTCAATCACCATCTGCAGGTTAATCCTTTTAATTTTTCCATGGTCGGGCTAAATAATTCCATGTTTAAAGACTCAGGTATTAAGTCTTTCTCCCCAAGGGTTAAGTCTCGCTGACCTAGTCAAGGCCCCATTTTAATAACTAACAATTATGGCATGTGCAGAATTAAAATTCCATGATGGAAATTTGATTGTTGTGAGTAAATCTCCACTGCTCCTTGCACACCTGTTCTAGTTTATTTCTTATTATTTTATTCACACGGGTTTGCAGGCTTAAGCCATGTGTCTTGTGCTTGGGTGGGCCATTGTCTTGGTTGAGGGTTGCATGCGGTACCAAAAGGGAATCAATAGTGATCAAGGAATCACATGGCAGCATCATGACCATTCCACGTGCACCTGTTCTAGTTTATTTTTCATTATAATAAATGAATGGGCTGGTGGTCAATTTCCATGTGTCATGACAAGTGATGGGCCTAGTGTTTCTATGCAGCTAGAAACAAAATATTTAAAAGGGATAAACAATAGGTATCACTACACGTGTCTTCATCTAGGTCATTCCCCATGCCCTCGTTCATTTTGTTTATTAAGGTGAATAAGTCACAGGGGCTAGCGGGCGCTAGACACATGTATCCTCTCTATGGTGGGCCATATATCTTTTGTAATCATCGAATGGTACCAAAGAAAAATCTATGGTGATTGTGGAGTAACGTGGTCAAATCTCCACCATTCCCCACCACCTTGTTGCTTTTTATTTTAATTCTTATAAAGGACATGAGCTAGCGGGCATGGTGACATATGTTGCCCCATGGAGGGACCCATTGGGTTTTAATGATGACGAGTGCTCTGATATGGATCCATATCAATGGTCGATGGTAGGGGACGTGGACTATTCTGATCAATCCCTGCCATCCTGTGAAGGCCCCATTACTGGCTTCCATTTATTAGCGGGAAAGCGGGCAACTATCACATGGACTACTTCAAAGGGTCTGATACACTTTAGTAGAGATAAAGTACTACAAAATTTTGGCTAAAAATTCCTTAAGAGTTAAGAACGTCACAAAATTTTAACTAATTCTTTGGCACACATTCAATATTTGGGAGATGCTTATGGTTATAGTCGTCAATTCTGATAGGAGCTGGTACACGTGTGAAGGAGAATTTGAGGCAAGACAAATTATAGGTTGATATTCTAAGGATTAATCATTATTTCTCCCTACTATCTTATGGCGGTGAATTATGAGTAAATTGATTCCTATAGGCGAGTGGGTAAATGTGACATGACATGTTTTATCAGGTGCTAAGTATGTGATTAATTATGTAGATGGAGTGTGTGTTTATCCACTTGAGTTTTTTTATTGGAAAAAGGTATCTAGCACATGCAAAAATAATTTTTTCATAATTAACCATTCTAGTTGATTATGCGTTGATTCATTTCAGTGTGTGATCAATAACTAAAATTCAAAATCCAAGTAGTTGGTTAATATCTCTCTTGTGTGAGCTTCCTTGGAACATAAATGAAAACATGTTGTAGTTGGTCTATTTATTGGTGATTTCATGCTTGTTATTCTCACCATTTTTTGATTAAGAGTCTGGGAATAAGCATATGAAGTGTTCTATGTAATTGTGGAGTTTGAGCTAGTTGTTTTATGTGGAGGGTGGTGTCTCTATCCTAAATAAATTTGGTGAGTTTCTCCATCAAAAATGGTTAAGGTGAGCACATCTATGAGTCCAATTCATAGGTCCAAGAAACTCAATCTCCTTGAGTCTCAGAATGTTGTACCCAAGGAGGAGCAAGGTGTGCCCGAGGTTCCTATAACACCAAAGAAGAAAGCAAGAGCTGATAGGAAATATGCACAAGGTGTTCTCAAGTGTGCATATCATCTTTGGAGCTGAATTATCCTTGGGGAATTGGTTAAAGGAAAGGAGGAAAAGGTTGATAGGCTTGAGAGGGAAGCTACAAGGAAGAACAAGTATCACAAATATTTCATGGTATGTCATGAGTCTCCAATTGAAGTTTGAAATGATCCTCCAGATAGTGGAGATGAGACTAATTCTAGCTACTAGTAATGTCTCCTAGTCATGAGTAATTTGGCTGATTTTGAAGATGAGGTGGTGATGACTACTATAAGTGTGAATAAGTAGAAAGGAATAATACACTTCTTAATGAAACATTGTATCAAATATCAAGCAATTAATCTACTGAAAGCATCTTTGTTGTGCATATTTTGCACACACGCTGCGTCGTAGGCAGGGACCCTCTTTTTTTGCTCCTGACGGGCTTCTTTGCTCCCATCTCATTTTGTGTGCCCCTCATTTTGCTGTCCTAGTTGGTCAACGTGCCCTTCAAAGTCTCATTTTTGGTTGACCATATTTTTCCCCTAAAATAAAAAGTGGCTAAGTCTACGGTTTTTCAGGCTTCGCCCCCCCGCTCGCTCTATTCACTTTTTCCTTCATTCTTTGACTTTGGGGGATTGATTTTCTATGGATTTTGGATGTTTTCGTGGTGCCTAAGTGAACTAACAAGGTTTCATTAAGTTTCAGGAAGTTTTAAAAATTCCAAAACGGTTTTCCTGCAGAGGCTTCCCTTCAACGGCTTCCCCGCAATGGCTTTTCTGTAGCGGCTTCCCTTCAACAGCTTTCCTGTAGCAGCTTCCCTTCAATGGCTTTCCTGCAATGACTTTCCTGCAGCGGCTTCCCTTCAAAGGCTTTCCTGCAATGGCTTCCCCACAATGGCTTCCCTGCAACAACTTCCCTACAGCGGCTTCCCTTCAATAGCTTTCCTGCAGCGGCTTTCCTGTAGCAGCTTCCCTTCAACGGCTTCCCTGCAGTGGCTTCCCCGCAACGACTTCCCTACAGTGGCTTCCCCACAACGGCTTTCCTGTAGTGGCTTCCCTTCAATGACTTTCCTGTAGTAGCTTTCCTATAACGGCTTCCCTTCAATGGTTTCCGCACAACAGCTTCCCTACAATGGCTTCCCTGCAATGACTTCCCCGCGGCGGCTTTCTTGTAACAGCATTCCTATAGCGGCATTCCGGGATCATGTTTTCAGAACATACAAGCGCACCTCCAAATTAGAAATAGACTTTGACCCAGATGCTAAAATGGGGTCTTCTCCTCATCTAGCTTTTCAAATTCCAAATTTGCATATGAGAAGTACCATCCGGAGTTTCGTGCTCTCGTGGCCGTTTCAAAACAACATTGCTACAACGGCATTCCAAGCTCATGTTTTCGGAACGTACAAGCGCACCTCCAAATCAGAAATGGACTTTGACCCAGATGCTAAAATGGGGTCTTATCCTCACCTAGCTTTTCAAATTCCAAATTTGCATATGGGAAGTACCATGTGGAGTTTCGTGCTCTTGCAACGTTTCAAACCAACATTCCTAGAGCGGCATTCTAGCCTCATGTTTCCGGAACTTACAAGTGCACCTCCAAATCAGAAATGGACTTCGACCTAGATGCTAAAATGGAGTCTTATCCTCACCTGGCTTTTCAAATTCCAAATTTGCATGTGAGAAATACAATCCGGAGTTCCGTGCTCCATCGACAGTTCCAAAATAGCATTTCTAGAACAGCATTTTGGCCTCTCATTTCTGGTTTCAAGAAGCCCACCATGGGTCTATCAACAAAACCATTTGATGCAATGAAGAATGCTAGAAGTCCATTGGGAAGAAGGCAGCTTTCAGTCAGTTTTAGCTACAGTAAAAGGGAAATTAGCTAGAAGGCAAAATTGCTACAGTGACTGGGCAGTACAAGACAGAATAGGGAAAAGACAATAGATGTATTTTAAATTGTTGAATATTGTGGGGTAGGTGAAGCCCTAATGTAATTAAATCTGGGCCACACAATGTAACTCAATCATATCCATTCATTTGGGCTTTGGAAAACTATAAATAGGGGTCTCCCCCTCATTTGTAGTTGCTGGAGAGTTGTAAAAACATTCTACAACAATAGAAAGTAGCATTGCATGATCTATGGGTGTTACCTTTTGAGTTTGCTCATTATGTGTGCATGGTTCTACCTTCCTATTTAGTTTTAGTTGTATTTTTTTGAATGGAAATGGTAATGGTGATTTTTGTTACAGTATTTGATGAATTTCTAGCCCATACTTTTGGCACTTGTTGATGGCAAGCTGCTGTGGAAAGTTAGCCTGGGCTTCTTTATTTGATTGTTGCAACTTAGTTCATTTGCATGTTCATGATGTGTGTATGCAAACTGAAAATTTGTAGTCCTTAGAAGATTGCACTAGTTTTGTGTAACTATAGGATCCTCTTGGCCAAGCAAAACCCACTTTAGGGAGTTTTTCTACTGTAGCAATCTCCATGATCACTGTTCATTCGTAGTTTCAGATCCAGGAACCTTCTCTCTTCCCTACCCTTTTTCTTTTTTTTAAGTAACCTTAGGCAAGGTTCATTGCACATTATAAAACTAAATCCAATGTTGAAATGGAGTTTCAGACTACTATTTGAACCTGCAGCAAACACTCAGCAACTTTCCATCTTAAAAACTCCATTTGCTGATCCAACTTTCCCACTTTGTAACTCATTCGTAAGTCCACCTTGTGATTCCAGCAAATCACATAAATCAACTGAGATATTCTAAGCCTCGTCAAGACCTGACATCCGAGAGACCTTGGGATAGTGTTCTACAATTTGATTGTGGAAGATTGTCTTTCAAGAGAGGTAATGCACCTACGTATTACCTGTGTTGTGAAGTGCATGAAAACACCATCAACAGAACTGGCGGTAGAAGGAGGGCCGGATGACATGTTGAGGCTACAAAGTTGAATGTTGGATGTTGATAAGAGAACTTTCAAAGAAGAAATCTAAGATAGAGAGATCTCTTTTAATGCTAAAGCATAAAATCAGAAAAATTTGAAGGCAAAAGAAGCTGAGTTGAAATAGAGCAGCAATTACAAATCATCATCGCTCAGCTACATGCAGATTTAAATAGGAGATTGAAGAGACCATTGCACTTGTAGGCACAATGAATTGGAGTGTCTAACCTTCTTGAGCAGAATTGAAAGAGTCTTGCAAGGAAAGATTCCCTTTTGGAAAATATATCAGCCTTTAGCTCTTGCATATCCGGAGGAAGAATTGACAACCATGGCAGCCAAGGCATTTGAAGAGCTGATCCAAGAATGTTTGGGAAGCATTGATGGACAAAGATTAGAGGAAGCACTAATGTTAAGTTGGTGCAGATTTCACAATGCACCACATTTAGAATTTACTTATCTGTCATGTGCAAACATCATCGCCCAAGTCAAAGGCAATTTGAGCAGGTTGCAGCAGCCAACTAGCAGGGAGAATGAGTCATCCCATGAGGCAGAAAAGTTATCATCATCTGGAGGACAACACATTGCAGATAGACCAAGAAGCTCCATAGAAATAGACGATGGGACAACAAATGTTGAAGCTGAAAATGAAAAGGAAGAAGCTGATTTCCTTGGGACAGCAAAAAGCTTTGATGAAAGTTCAGCCAGAAGGGAGTTAGAAAGCCTTTCCTCTATCAGCAAAGAGTAGTCCTCCACTCCAGAAGAGGAGCCATTGGTAGTTGAGGATGAGTCAATCAATTTTGCAATAGTGTATGTTGGGGCAGCAAATGAGGATGTTGAATATCAGCAAGAGGAAGAGGTTGACAACCTCGGGACAATAGAAAGTGATGATGAGGACCCAGTAGTAGAAAGATATGACCAGCTCGTCTCTAGATTTACAAAGGATTGGTCAGAGCTAAAATACCAAGTGAATTTGGAAGTGCTACTACTGCCGAATTGGTGCAGGCTCCATGATTCATCCCACTCTGAGTTCACGTGTGGACTATGCCAAGAAGCCATGAAGCAAGTCAGAGAACAATCGAGCCAACTGAGTACACCAGATCCTCTACTTGCTACCCAGATGGAACGTGAAGATCAAGAGCCCGAGCCAAGTAATGACTCAGCTGAAGGCAGTCCTCAAGAGGATGTTGGAACAAAAATAGAGGGAGGACAACATTATAGTCTTGAGCTTCCAAGTGATGAAGTAGATCAAACAGGAATGCGGTCCACCAATCATCAAGAATTTCTTCCTCTTGAAGAACATTTGTGCACCATAGACGATGGGCTTCATGGCGAGTCCTTGGAGGGAGATTGCATGGTGGATTTTGGTCCCTTTGATGAGGTGCCATCAATTGATGACTTCTTTCCATTGGGAGATGTGTTGTGGAGGTATTCTCATGCCGAGGAAGAGCACATCCCAGAAGACAGTAGTGATGGAGACATACTCCATGAGCCTCTGAATGTTGATGCACTAGAGTTTCCGGATTGGGAGAGGGGTTCCTTCTCCATTTACAACAATAGTGAACAAGGGGAAATGAGTGAGCATCATGATGAAATGCATGAAAAAGAAAGAGAAGAAGACAAAGGTGGGGGTGCTGAGATAGCTGCCAACAGAGATGAAGCACCCAATCGACTACAAGATGCAACTTGGAGTCCTTCTGCCATGATCATTGTGGATCCTCCTTCTTATTCAGATAGCTGCAATAAGACAGATTCGTACGTGTCATCATCCCATGATATTGAGTATCTTGAAGATAGGTTCGACACTTGGGAAAGGAGATGGGACAGCGTGCTACCTTTTCAAGACAACAATCAAGTAAATCCCAAGTTTGCAGATGATCAATGTGATGAAGTACTTATTTTTGAAGAACTGCCAAGGGGGATTGTTGATCCCACGCAAGACATGGAAGAAGTGTTTGCTGCCCCATTCTCCCTACCTTATGCAAACTTGATTCCTGAGATGCTACAACCTCCATCATGCTTGCCCGAGGTTACTGATGCAAAGACTGATGATGCAGTGCTTGCTCTTGATTGTCAAATATTTCCACCTCCATGTGACGACACCCAGGTTCTATCCTTCCTTGCTCCTATTAATTTTCATAGATGCACTTATCATTTTGATTATGGGAATGAGGGGAAATGAACATTTTTATGGATTAATCATGGGTTTAATGAGCCTCCTCATTTGTTGATTCTTCATGATGCTGGGGTAGAATTTGAATGCTGCCGTATTGAATTTATTTTCTCTAAACATAAGGATAAATCTGCATGGTTGAGAACTATAACGATTTTCCTTCTGCTTGTGGACGCATTGCAAAATCCAATGGGCATGAGTGTCAGCTCACCTTACCCAAACATAGTTCTTTGTAAATATCTTTGTGCATAGCTCATTTTTGAGTAGTGTAGATTTCCTGTAAATAATCCACTTTCCTGCTTTCCTTAGGTTAGTTGGTTTGTTGTAGGTTGCTTGCTTTGGGGTGTTTTCTTTAGTTGTTTTCTTTCACTATCTTGTTTTGGTGTTTGCTTTTCATTTTATTTTGTTTGCTCTCACTTCGTTGTTGCTTTGTTTGGGGTCCCTCTGCTTTTGGTTGGGTGCATCTATGCACACAACAATCATTCTTATTTCCTGGGGCTGTTCTATGTATTTCTTTGTCAAACTCTAATCAAGTTTCTAGAGTGGATAGTGAGGATCTTCTGTTAGTATCAAGTGATCTAGATGTTTGATTCAAAGTGGATAAGTCATTGGTTAGTCTGATTATGAAGTATTCTAGAATCTTATATCTCTCATAAACTTTAAGAATCTGACAGTCACTGTAGGTCATTTGTGAAGTCTAGTTAAGTGAAAAATCTAAAATTCTTCTCCAGCGCCACTGTGATTCTCAGCCCTGAGCGTGAGTTTCATTGCTTGTGGGTTGAAATAAAAGAACTGAAAAGAGAAAAAGAAACAAAAGAAAGAAAGCAAAATATTGAAAATCAAAAGAATATAAATTCAGCTTTTCAAGAGTATACGAATAACTCTATTAGGGCTATGGATGCCTAGCCGGCAGTAGAGCAATGTTTGGGAGAATGATAGCGACAACCTCATCATGGCTATGAACGCCTGACTGGTAGCAAGGCAATGTCCTAGATGCTTTTGGAGTTAGAATAAACTACGTAGCTTAATTTGATGGAGCTTGGAATCTTACAGCAACTAAAGGATGGGAATTAACGCAATTGCACACACTTCAATTTTTAGCATACTCAAGGTTGGGTTAACTAGTGGTTTTGATCCTTTGGTTGAGTGTCTGGCTTGTTTTCCCTAACATGAACGTCGGAACCGAAGATTCTTGGTTCGTGATTCTAGTTTGTCATTGAAATGCTCTAGAGCATTTCCCCTAGCGAGTCACCATTTGTTGTGCATATTTTGAACACACGCCTCGCCATAGGCAGGGACCCTCTTTTTTTTGCTCCCGACGGGCTTCTTTCCTCTTGTCTCATTTTGTGTGCCCCTCATTTTTTTGTCCTAGTTGGTCAACGTGCCCTTCAAAGTCTCATTTTTGGTTGACCATATTTTGCCCCTAAAATAAAAAGTTGCTAATTCTACAGTTTTTCAGGCTTCACCCCCCCGCTCACTTGATTCACTTTTTCCTTCATTCTTTGACTTTGGGGGAATGATTTTCTATGGATTTTGGATGTTTTCATGGTGCCTAAGTCAACTGATAAGGTTTTATTAAGTTTCAAGAAGTTTTAAAAATTTCGAAACGGCTTTCCTGTAGAGGCTTCCCTTCAATGGCTTCCCTGCAATGGCTTTCCTGCAGTGGCTTCCCTTCAATGACTTTCCTGCGGCAGCTTCCTTTCAATGACTTTCCTGCAACGACTTTCCTGCAGCAGGCTTCCCTTCAAAGGCTTCCTTGTAGTGGCTCCCAGCAACGGCTTCCCTGTAGTGGCTTCCCTGCAATAGCTTCCCTGCAGTGGCTTTCCTTTAGTGGCTTTCCTACAGCGGCTTCCCTTCAACATCTTTCCTGTAATAGCTTTCCTGCAATGGCTTCCCTTCAACGGCTTCCCTGTAGGGGGTTCCCCGCAACAGCTTCCCTGTAGTGGCTTCCTCGCAACGGCTTTCCTACAGCAGCTTCCCTTCAACGGCTTTCCTTCAGCAGCTTTCCTATAGTGGCTTCCCTTCAATGGCTTCCTTGTAGTGGCTTCCCCGAAATAGCTTCCTTGCAGCGACTTCCCCACAATGACTTCCCCGTAGCCGCTTTCCTGTAACAGCATTCCTATAGCGGTATTTTCAGGCTCATGTTTCTGGAACGTACAAGCGCACCTCCAAATCAGAAACAGACTTCAACCCAGATGCTAAAATGGGGTCTTATCCTCACCTAGCTTTTCAAATTCTAAATTTGCATATGGGAAGTACCATCCAGAGTTCCATGCTCTCGCGGCCGTTTCAAAACAACATTCCTACAGCGGCATTTCGGGCTCATGTTTTTGGAACGTACAAGCACACCTCCAAATTAGAAATGGACTTCGACCCAAATGCTAAAATGGGCTCTTATCCTCACCTGACTTTTCAAATTCCAAATTTACATACGGGAAGTACCATCCGGAGTTCCGTACTCTCGTGGCCATTTCAAAATAGCATTCCTACAGTGGCATTCCAACCTCATGTTTCGAGAACGTACAAGCGCACCTCCAAATCAGAAACAGACTTCAACCCAGATGCTAAAATGGGGTCTTATCCTCACTTTGATTTTTTAAATTCCAAATTTGCATGTAGGAAATACCATCCAGAGTTCTGTGCTCCATCGGTCATTCCAAAATAGCATTTCCCGAACAACATTTCGGCCTCTCATTTCTGATTTCAAGAAGCCCACCATGGGTCCATCGACAGAAGCATTTGATGCAATAAAGAATGTTGGAAGTCTATTAGGAAGAAGGCAGATTTCAGTCAGTTTTAGCTATAGTAAAAAAAAAATTAGCTAGAAGGCAAAACTGCTACAGTGATTGGCCACTACAAGACAGAATAGGGAAAAGACAACAGATGTATTTTAAATTGCTGAATATTGTGAGGTAGGTAAAGCCCTAATGTAATTGAATTTGGGCCACACAATGTAACTCAATCATAGCCATTCATTTGGGCTTTGGAAAACTATAAATAGGGGTCTCCCCCTCATTTGTAGTTGTTGGAGAGCTATTATAAAAACATTCTGCAACAATAGAAAGTAGCATTGCATGATCTATGGGTATTACCTTTTGAGTTTGCTCATTATGTGTGCATGGTTCTACCTTCCTATTTAGTTTTAGTTGTATTTTCTTGAATGGAAATGGTAATGGTGATTTTTGTTATAGTATTTAATGAATTTTTCTAGCCCATACTTTTGGCACATGTTGATGGCAAGCTACTATGCAAAATTAGCCCGAGCTTCTTTATTTGATTGTTGCAACTTAGTTCATTTGCATGTTCATGATGTGTGTATGCAAACTGAAAATCTGTAGTCCTTAGAAGATTGCACTGGTTTTGTGTAACTGTAGGATCCTCTTAGCCAAGTAGAACCTAATTTAGGGAGTTTGTCTACTATAGCAACCTCCATGATCACTGCTCATTCGTAGTTTCAGATCCAAGAACCTTCTCTCTTCCCTGCCCTTTTTCCTTTTTTTTAAGTACCGTTAGGCAAGGTTCATTGCACATTATAAAGTTAAATCCAATGTTGAAATGGAGTTTCAGACTACTGTTTGAACCTGCAGCAAACACTCAGCAACTTTTCCATCTTGAAAACTCCATTTGCTGATCCAACTTTCCCACTTTGTAACTCATCCATAAGTCCACCTTGTGATTCCAACAAATCACATAAATCAACTGAGATATTCCAAGCCTCATCAAGACCTGACATCCAAGAGACCTTGGGATAGTGTTCTACAATTTGATTGTGGAAGATTGTCTTTCAAGAGAGGTAATGCACCTACGTATTACCTGTGTTGTGAAATGCATGAAAACACCATCAATAATCTCATTGTCTCCTATCTTCAAAGATTTATTAAGCTATTTTGTTCTTAGATTTAAATAAGCTATAACTATTAAAATGAAAATCTAAAGAATGAAATGATGCCGATGAAATGATATGAAGCTAATATGATAAAAGAAACTAATATAGCATGGATTGACATGAATTTTGATAAATGAAGCTACAAGAGGCAGCCATGATATGAAAACGAGAATGTTGGATGCTTGGATGCTTGGATGCATAAGTTAGATAATCTGGATCCTCTTCTTAGTTGAATAAAGTTTTATTTATAGATTTAATGGTTGTAGAAATGCATAGGGATTGCAAAGAGAGGCTTGGATTCAATCTAGAGGATTGAATAGTGAGAGATGGAGGATATTGAGAAGATTTTGGGATTGTCTCTACCCATGAAAACATCAGGAAAGAGAATAGGAAGGATTGATGAAAGAGGATTGAGAGATAAATTTTCAATTTGTCTCCAATTTGTCTCCAAAACTTCCCGTGAAGTTTGAAGGCATTAATTTTGACATATTTTGACATAAATTAGACATAAGATATCTAATTTGATTTTGAGGAAATATAGTGGAATATTCCTTATGCCTTAATTTAAATATTTTTTATTTATTTAAATTAGCCAAAGAAGGATAAACAATTTAATAGAACAAACTATATAATTTGTTTATTAAATTAAAATAGAAGAATATGATATTTAATCAATAAAGTGTTTAATCTATATTTAATTAATTTAAGATTTGATGTGATAGAATATAAGAGGGAACTGATAATTAAATCAAACAAAGTATTTAATTTGTTTTATTTAATTAAGATAAGATAATAGAAGAATTGTATGAATTTAAATGTGAATGTGACTGTGAACTATATAAATAAATATTTCTATTTATTCAAACAGTAAATAAAATTAAGATAATTAATGAAATAATTCATATTTAATTAATCGGATTCTCCAGACCATTTCTAGGTGTATACATTTTGCCCCTCTTTGAAGTGATGTCTTTACGCATTGCTTCAAAGAAAATTTTGCTGCTACTACTAGTATTGATAAAAAAAAATTAAGTATACCCTAGACATGCCCCAGACATGCCCCAAACATTGATTCTCAGATGATGATAGATAATATGCCCCCTTGGGAGATAAAACACTTATTAATGAAACATTGTAAGTGTGAATAAGTAGAAAGGAATAAAACACTTCTTAATGAAACATTGTATCAAAGATCAAGTAAATAATCTACTGAAAGTGTCTCATTGTCTCCTATTTTCAAGGATTTATTAAGCTATTATGCTCTCAGATTTAAATAAAACTATAACTGTTAAAATGACAATCTAAAGAACGGAATGATGTTGATGCAATGATATGAAGCTAATATGATAAAAGAAACTAATATAGCATGGATTGACATGAATTTTGATAAATGAAGCTACAGGAGGCAGCCATGATATCAAAACTAGAATGTTGGATTCTTGGATACTTGATGCTTGAATTCCTGCAGAGTAAGAGTGCATAAGTTAGATAATCTGGATCCTCTTCTTGATTGAATGAACCCTTATTTATATATTTCCTGGCTGTAGAAATGCATAGGGATAGAAAAAAGAGGCTTGGATTCAATCTGGAGGATTGAATGGTGAGAGATGGAGGAGATTGAGAAGATTTTGGGGATTGTATCTACCCATAAAAACACCAGGCAAGAGAATAGGAAGGATTGATGGAAGAGGATTGAGAGATAAATTTGCAATTTGTCTCCAATTTGTCTCCAAAACTTTCCATGAAGTTTGAAGGCATTAATTTTGACATATTTTGACATAAATTAGACATAGGATATCTAATTTGATTATGAGGAAATATAGTGGAATATTCCTTATGCCTTAATTTAAATATTTTTGATTTATTTAAATTAGCCAAAGAAGGATAAATAATTTAATAGAGCAAACTATATAATTTGTTTACTAAATTAAAATAGAAGAATATGATATTTAATCAATAAAGTGTTTAATCTATATTTAATTAATTTAAGATTTGATGTGATAGAATATAATAGGGAACTGATAATTAAATCAAACAAATTATTTAATTTTGTTTATTTAATTAAGATGAGATAATAGAAGAATTGTATGAATTTAAATGTGGATGTGAATGTGAACTATATAAATAAATATTTTTATTTATTCAAATAGTAAAGAAAATTAGGATAATTAATCAAATAATTCATATTTAATTAATCGGATTCTCCAGACTATTTTTAGGTGTATACATTTTGCCCCTCTTTGAAGTGATGTGTTTATGCATTGCTTCGAAGAAAATTTTGGTGATATTGCCAGTATTGATAAAAAAAATTCAGTATGCCCCAGACATTGATTCTCAGATGATGATAGATAATATGCCCCCTCGGGAGATAAAACACTTCTTAATGAAACATTCTAAGTGTGAATAAGCAGAAAGGAATAAAACACTTCTTAATGAAATATTGTATCAAAGATCAAGCAAATAATCTACTGAAAGCGTCTCATTGTCTCCTATCTTCAAAGATTTATTAAGCTACTGTGCTCTCAGATTTAAATAACTCTATAACTGTTAAAATGACAATCTAAAGAACAGGATCATCATGATGCAATGGCATGAAGCTAATATGAGGGTATGTGCAAAATCATCATGAAAAAAATAGGCCCTTAAGTGGAAATAAAAAAATAAAAAATCAGAGTTAGACAACTTGACGTAAAAATTTGAATAAGTTATCTATATTATTTCAAAAAATATAAAAATAGAATTTGTAGAAAATTGAATTTATTTTCTAAACTACTAGACCTTTATTTTAAAAAAATAAATCTATTTGATGAAAATTTGAAATTTCAATGCAGTAGTATTTAAATTTCAGGGTAAAAATAAGAAGTAGGTGTCTGTCTGACCACCCTAACCACAATAAAATGATAATATTTTTTTATAATATTCTATATATAAGTAGAGGACTCATGTTTCGATGTGATGCATATTTTTTTATAATTTTTTTCCAAGTAAATAATGAATTATGATTGTTTTATTACAACTTTTAAAAAATATAAAAGCTTGTCTGTCTAACCACCTTAACTTGGTCAAAAATTCATGAAATTCATTTTTTTTTTAATCCTATAATATGTGAAGCATAGAATGTGATGCATGTTTTGGATTCAAAAAATGTGATACCGTTTGAAAGTTATAGATTTTTTCCAATCAGCCTATCAATTGGGACTTTATTCACAATTCTAATAAAAAATGAATAATAGTAACTTATTAAATTCAAAGTAAAGCATAATTTATATTGGTGGAAAGTTGAGAATCTCCTCTAAAAACCCTTTTCGTTTCATCAATTTTGGGTAAAAAAAATGTCATCAGCCACATGGGTCATCATATGGCTTACATATCACCACTTTTTGGACCATTATGATCCTGCACATACCCATGATTAAATCTAGATGATAAAAGAAACTAATATAGCATGGATTGACATGAATTGTGATAAATGAAGCTACAAGAGGTAGCCATGATATGAAAACTAGAATGTTGGATACTTGGATGCTTGAGGCTTGATGCTTGATGCCTAAATTCCTGTAGAGTAAGAGTGCATAAGTTAGATAATCTGGATCCTCTTCTTGGTTGAATGAATCTTTATTTATATATTTCCTAGTTGTAGAAATGCACAAGGATAGCAAAGAGAGGCTTGGATTCAATCTGGAGGATTGAATGGTGAGAGATGGAGGAGATTGAGAAGATTTTGGGGATTGTCTCTACCCATGAAAACACCAGGCAAGAGAATAGGAAGGATTGATGGAAGAGGATTGAGAGATAAATTTGCAATTTGTCTCCAATTTGTCTCCAAAAATTCCCATGAAGTTTGAAGGCATTAATTTTGACATATTTTGACATGAATTAGACATAGGATATCTAATTTGATTTTGAGGAAATATAGTGGAATATTCCTTATGCCTTAATTTAAATATTTTTGATTTATTTAAATTAGTCAAAGAAGGATAAATAATTTAATAGAACAAACTATATAATTTGTTTATTAAATTAAAATAAAAGAATATGATATTTAATCAATAAAGTGTTTAATCTATATTTAATTAATTTAAGATTTAATGTGATAGAATATAATAGGGAAATGATAATTAAATCAAACAAAGTATTTAATTTGTTTTATTTAATTAAGATGAGATAATAGAGGAATTGTATGAATTTAAATGTGAATGTGAATGTGAAATATATAAATAAATAATTCTATTTATTCAAAGAGTAGAGAAAATTAGGATAATTAATCAAATAATTTATATTTAATTATTCAGATTCTCCAGACCATTTTTAGGTGTATACATTTTTCTCCTCTTTAAAGTAATGTGTTTACGCATTGCTTCGAAGAAACTTTTGCTTCTACTGCCAGTATTGATAAAAAAAAAAATCAGTATGCCCCAAACATTGATTCTCAGATGATGATAGATAATATGCCCCCTCGGAAGATAAAACACTTCTTAATGAAACATTGTAAGTGTGAATAAGTAGAAAGGAATAAAACACTTCTTAATGAAACATTTTATCAAATATCAAGAAAATAATCTACTGAAAGTGTCTCATTGTCTTCTATCTTCAAAGATTTATTAAGCTATTGTACTCTCAGATTTAAATAACACTATAACTATTAAAATGACAATCTAAAGATCAGAATGATGCTAATGCAATGATATGAAGCTAATATGATAAAACATAGATGAGAAAAGAAACTAATATAGCATGGATTGACTTGAATTTTGATAAATGAAGCTACAAGAGGCAGCCATGATATGAAAACTAGAATGTTGGATGCTTGGATGCTTGAGACTTGATGCTTGATGCTTGAATTCCTATAGAGTAAGAGTGCATAAGCTATATAATATGGATCCTCTTCTTGGTTGAATGAAGCTTTATTTATAGATTTCCTAGCTGTAGAAATACACAGGGATAGAAAATAGAGGCTTGGATTCAATCTAGAGGATTGAATGGTGAGAGATGGAGGAGATTGAGAAGATTTTGGGGATTGTCTCTACTCATGAAAACACTAGGCAAGAGAATAGGAAGGATTGATGGAAGAGGATTGAGAGATAAATTTACAAGTTGTCTCCAATTTGTCTCCAAAACTTTTTGTGAAGTTTGAAGGCATTAATTTTGACATATTTTGACATAAACTAGGCATAGGATATCTAATTTGATTCTAAGGAAATATAGTGGAATATTCCTTATGCCTTAATTTAAATATTTTTTATTTATTTAAATTAGCCAAAGAAGGATAAATAATTTAATAGAACAAACTATAGAATTTGTTTATTAAATTAAAATAGAAGCATATGATATTTAATCAATAAAGTGTTTAATCTTTATTTAATTAATTGAAGATTTGATGTGATAGAATATAATAGGGAAATGATAATTAAATCAAACAAAGTATTTAATTTTGTTTATTTAATTAAGATGAGATAATAGAAGAATTGTACAAATTTAAATGTGAATGTGAATGTGAACTATATAAATAAACATTTCTATTTATTCAAACAGTAGAGAAAATTAGGATAATTAATCAAATAATTCATATTTAATTAATCAAATTCTTGAGAGCATTTTTAGGTGTATACAACTACTCTAATTTCAATACAGACATCAGTGGGCCTTCTTATTTTGCAGTTGACTACGTAGAATAGAACCCCTCTCCCTTTCTAAGCTAATGCTGAGGTTTTTTTCCTTTGTGTTGACATTTTTTCTTTGGGTTGGTGTGTTGTGATATGGGTTCTTGTGGTTTTTAATGGATTTGTGTTTATGGTGACTTTTTTTGGGTTGACATGAATGTGCAAATTTTGATGTTGTGAGGTGGTGCCTTTTAGAAGGCTAGTGGGACTTCTCCAGTGATTGGTTTTTGATATTTTTCTCTCCTTGGTTCTACAAATGAATACTTATAACTGCCTATGGAATATTTTGAAGTCTAGTGAAATTGAAAATGAGACGAAGTTAAATGTAACCATAATTCAACCAGGTGATTTTTGCTCCCTTATTCTATAAAAGGGATTTCAAGGCTGATTATAGGTGTCATTTTTTTTAGTCTTATAATGGTCTAGGTGGAGAGCTAGGTTTAGGAAGAAATATATGGTATAAATGTTGATATATAAAATAGTAGGATGTCTAGGGTATAAGTGAATTATATAGTAATCTTAGAACAGTTTTATGCAAGCGGAAAAAATGAAGGAAAATATTAAGTTCCTATACATATACTCTCTTATGACATTTCTCCTACAAGTTATGAATGAAAAGGTTAATGATCTTCTATTTTAAGTTCAATTTTTTTGGTTGATTGTGTGGATTTGTTTTGGATTCAATTCAATAACTTGATTAAATGCTAAGATAAGCTCATAAATCTGTATGGAGGAGCATAAGATTTGGTAAGAAGTTATGTGTTGGACACAAAGAGTTGAACACTACAATGTGGTGTGACAATAGTCTAATAATCTTTGAATAAATGGCTTATGTATTATTGGTTATTACATTATTTGACTATGTTTCCCTATATATAAAGCATTGGTCTATTCATTAGCATACTTTAGATAAACCAGCTAGTAATGCACTTGACTAGAGATTTGGAATGAGAAAAAATAATCATTTCAAATAATTTCAATTATGGTGTGTAACTTTGAAGTTCCTCTCAATTCTGAGCACTAAGTAGTAATTTTTTCAAAGACTAGCCAAATATTTGGTGAAGGATGCTTAGTTCTATTCAAATAGGAAATTTATTTGTGTATAAAATTACTTCTAAGGACCAACTATCCCTTAAAAGTAATAAGGAATACCCTCTTGGGTTTCAAAGAGCTCGAAGAGTAGGAGTGAGGGCCTAAAGATCCTTACTTGTTAGTTGGTCACTAACTTTTATGTTTCTTGAGCATAAGGGTTGGCTACCCTCTAGAGGATTTCAAGGTTTAGCTGGAAAATAAAAACCAACAAAAATGGTGACTCCACTAGGGAGAACTTTGAGAAATTTATGATAGAGGATCATCTAGCCTTAAGAGCCATTAAAGTTTCAAAATAGTTTGTAACTAGAGATTTGACAATTGTGAAATCATATTTTCCTATCTGAGTCACCAACAAAAATGGTGACTCCGCTGGAAAGAACTTTGAGATATTTTTGATAGAAGAATACTAGTTGCAGACTATTCTATCATAGAGTCAAGAAGTTGGTGAATCTAAACATCTAGTTCAAATATTGTGAAGTTTTCAGACCTGGAAGTGGTTGTGTTGTAGAAAATTTCAAATAATTTATGTGACTCTACTGGGTAACTGCACAAAGATGGTTCCCAAAAAGGGGACTTAAGTGGACAACTTTTTTCTGAAATCAAGAAATACTGACCTTGGATGTGAAATTGAGGATACTTAGAGTCAAAATTTTGAGATGGAACAAAAAAAAGGATTCAAGTGCTCTGAGTCTACTTTCTAAACTACTAATTTATTTTGAAAATGTTTGAGATTAAGGGGTTCAAACAAGGGGCATACAAAAATTGGTGTTGTTTCTGTCAGAAAAACATAACATAGCAACTCTTGTACGACCCTCGTATGGTGAAATTTCTTTTAGTATTTTTAAAATCGCAACAATCAAAAGTTAGCTAATAGTATGTAGTTGATGCATGATTTTTTTGATAATTTTTTAATGAATATTTGATTTTTTACTAATTTGCGAAGTGGACATATCCTGAAAATAGAATTTTGACCGTGCTACCCCTACAAATTTTGGAAACTAATTGATTTGTTTTTTTTTTAATTTTTTAATTTTGTAGAATGGAGTCTAGTTAAATGTAATTTATTTGAGAAATTGATGAACGGTTAATTTATAACGAAAAAGATACCAAACACTTCTTTTTGGAAAAAAAAAGTCATACAGATAAAATAAATTATGGATGAAAGACTTAACATTTTCAGAAAGTGAAAAAAATTACATCATTGGATAGCTAAGAGATAACCCAACATTACCCATGTGTTTGATTTTTTTGATATTGAACCACGTGTAATCTTGACGGTGAGCACGAACTCGATTATGAGAAATATGGTGGATTTTTTAAAAACACGTCTCTGGTCGTTAGGAATGCCCTCCAAACCTTTGGGTTGGTATTCCAAGGTAAATACCAAGCCTAAGGCTTAGGAATCCCCAAAGCAAGATATAACGTGTGCGCGTTATAACGCGCTAACATTATATCTCACTTTTGACATGGTTTTTGCTTCCATGGGGAACATGTCAACTGCCACATAACACGAGCGCATTATAACGCGCTCGTGTTATGTCTTAATTTATGTTAAATGTCAATATATTAATGTATGCTGATATATTTTTATGTACATGTATGTATGTATGCTTGTATGGATGTAAGATTATATGTACATATGTATTATGCTTGTATGTATAAATTTATGTATGTCTTTAGACGAAGGAAGGATTTAGAGAGAGTCTAGAGAGATGGAGAGGGGGTGGAAGTGAGAGTTAAGAGAGAGGGAGTGGGAGAGAAGGGGTTGGAGTTAGGGGGACTTAGCTAGGTGGGGTGTGAGGGATAGAGGGAGGGAGAAAGAGAGAGGGGGGTGGGAGAGAGAGAATTGAGGGAGAGGGAGAGAGAGAGGGGGGGTTGGAGAGAGATAATTGAGGGAGAGGGAGAGAGAGAAGAGGGAGAGAGAGAGAGAGATAAAGAGAAAGAAAGAGTTATGTAGTTAGGGTGCAAAAGGAAGAGACTTGAGAGTGTGAGGGGGGTGAAAGGGAGAGACTTGAGAGTGTGAGAGGGGTGAGAGGGAGGGAGTAGGAGAGAGAGGGAGTGTGAGAGAGATGGAGTGTGAGAGAGAGGGAGTATGAGTGAGAGACCTGAGAGAGGGAGAGGGTGTGAGAGGGAGTGACCTGATAGAGGTAGAGAAAGAGGGGGGTGGTGTGAGAGGGACTTATCTAGGTAGGGTTGGAGGGATAGATAGATAGAGGGGAGAGAGACAAGGAGAGATTTACCTAGGTAGGTTGCTAGAGGGAGAGACCTTAGAGAGAGAGGGGGTGGGAGGAAGAGACATGAAAGAGAGAGAGAGAGACATAGTGGGAGAGAGTGGGATGGAGTGGGAGGGACATAAAGAGAGATGGATAGAGGGAGTGAGAGAAGGTGGTAGGGATTGATTGAATGAGAGGTATGCAGAAAGAGGCAGACAATAGATAGAGACAATTAGAGAGGCTGGGATGGAAGGAAGGAGGGAGAGGTGAGATGTATAGATAGAGAGAAAGTGATAGGGGTTGAGGGTATAGGGTTGAGTGATTAGGGTGGATGACCTATAGGGTTGATGGTTTTTAGGGTATTAGGGTATAAGGTTTGAGGGTTGCGGGAATAGGTTTGATGGTAGAGGGTATTTGGTTGAGGGTATAGGGTAGAAGGTTTAAGGTTTAAGCATTTAGGGTTGAAGGGTTTGGGGTTAAGGGTTTACTTGGTTGAGGGTAGAGGGTTTAGGGTATAGGTTTGAGGGTATATGGTTGAAGGATTAGGTTCAAGGTCCAATGTAAGGGGTAGAGGGTTTAGGGATTAAGGATTAAGGGTTGAGGGTTGAGTGTTTAAAGTATAGGGTAAAGGGTAGAGGTTATAAGGGTTGAGGGTTGAAGATTGAGGGTTTAAGGTATAGGGTCGAGGGATTAGGGTTGAGGGTCCAATATATAGGGTAGAGGTTATAGGGGTTAGAGATTAAGGGTTGAGGGATTAGGGTTTAGGGTAGAGAGTATTGGGTTGAGGGTAGAGGTTAGAGGGTAGACGGTAGAGGATAGAGGGTAGAGGGTTTAATAGTTTAGGTTTTAAGGGGTTAGGGTTGAGGGTTGAGGGTTTAGGGTTGAGTGTTTAGGGGGTTTAAGGTTCAAGAGGGTTGAGGGATTAGGGTAGAGAGTTTACTATGTGGGTTTAAGGGTTGGGGGATTAGGGTTGAGGGTAGAGGGTAGAGGATTGGCGGTAGAGGGTAGAGGGTTTATGGGTTTAGGGTTTAGAGATGAGGGATTAGGGTTTAAGGGTTGAGGGTTGAGGGATTCAGAGGGTATAGGGGTTGAGGGATTAAAATTTAAGGGTTGAGGGTTGAGGGATTAGGCTTTAATGGTTGAGGGTTGAGCATTCAAGGATTAAGAGGGTATAGGGGTTTAGGGATTAGGGTTTAAGGGTTGAGGGTTGAGGGTTGAGGGATTAAGAAGGTATAGGGGTAGAGGTATTAGGGTTTAAGGGTTGAGGGTTGACGGTAGAGGGTAGAGGGATTAAGAGGGTATAGGGGTTGAGGGATTATGGTTTAAGGGTTGAGGGATTAAGAGGGTATAGGCATTGAGGGATTAGGGTTTAAGGGTTGAGGGTTGAGGATTCAAGGATTAGGAGGGTAAAGGGGTAGAGGGATTAAGGTTGAAGGGTTGAGGGTTGAGGGATTAAGAGGGTATAGAGGTTGAGGTATTAGGGTTTAAGGGTTTAGGGTTTAGGGTTGAAGGATTAAGAGCATATAGGGGTTGAGGTATTATGGTTTAAGGCTTGAGGATTGAAGGTTCAAGGATTAAGAGGGTGTAGGGGTATAGGTATTAAGGTTGAAGGGTTGAGGGTTGAGGGTTGAGGGATTAAGAGGATATAGGGATTGAGGGATTAGGGTTTAAGGGGTGAGAGTTGAGGGATTAGGGTTCGAGGGTTGAGGGATTAAGAGGGTATAAGAGTTGAGGGATTAAGAGGGTATAGGAGTTGAGGGATTAGGGTTTAAGGGTTGATGGTTGAGGGTTGAGGGATTAAAAGGGTATAGGGGTTGAGGGATTAGGGTTTAAGGGTTGAGGGTTGAGGGTTCAAGGATTAAGAGGGTATAGGGGTAGAGGGATTAAGGTTCAAGGGTTGAGGGTTGAGGTTTGAGGGATT